>JAUKNL010000740.1:0-74223 GCA_030765065.1 Deroplatys truncata | reverse complement strand
CCTTAAATAGCAATAAAAGTGAGTTTACGTAAAGTCAAGAAATAAGAGTTTTTACTCTCTAGTGATCGTAAAATCGTGTTTTCTTGACTTTTTTCAAAGTGCGGAAAAGTCATATAAATGGACATATTAGACCATAATACACCTTAAAATAGCAATAAAAAGTGAGTTTACGTTAAGTCAAGAAATAAGAGTTTTTACTCTCTAGTGATCGTAAAATCGTGTTTTCTTGACTTTTTTCAAAGTGCGGAAAAGTCATATAAATGGACATATTAAACCATAATACACCTTAAAATAGCAATAAAAGTGAGTTTACGTTAAGTCAAGAAATAAGAATTTTACTCTCTAGTGAGCGTAAAATCGTGTTTTCTTGACTTTTTTCAAAGTGCGGAAAAGTCATATAAATGGACATATTAGACCATAATACAGCTTAAAATAGCAATAAAAGTGAGTTTACGTTAAGTCAAGAAATAAGAATTTTTACCCTTTAGTGAGCGTAAAATCGTGTTTTCTTGACTTTTTTCAAAGTGCGGAAAAGTCATATAAATGGACATATCAGACCATAATACACCTTAAAATAGCAATAAAAGTGAGTTTACGTTAAGTCACGAAATAAGAGTTTTTACTCTCTAGTGATCGTAAAATCGTGTTTTCTTGACTTTTTTCAAAGTGCGGAAAAGTCATATAAATGGACATATTAGACCATAATACACCTTAAAATAGCAATAAAAGTGAGTTTACGTTAAGTCAAGAAATAAGAGTTTTTACTCTCTAGTGATCGTAAAATCGTGTTTTCTTGACTTTTTTCAAAGTGCGGAAAAGTCATATAAATGGACATATCAGACCATAATACACCTTAAAATAGCAATAAAAGTGAGTTTACGTTAAGTCAAGAAATAAGAGTTTTTACTCTCTAGTGATCGTAAAATCGTGTTTTCTTGACTTTTTTCAAAGTGCGGAAAAGTCATATAAATGGACATATCAGTCCATTATACACCTAAAAATAGCAATAAAAGTGAGTTTACGTTAAGTCAAGAAATAAGAATTTTTACCCTCTAGTGAGCGTAAAATCGTGTTTTCTTGACTTTTTTCAAAGTGCGGAAAAGTCATATAAATGGACATATTAGACCATAATACACCTTAAAATAGCAATAAAAGTGAGTTTACGTTAAGTCAAGAAATAAGAGTTTTTACTCTCTAGTGATCGTAAAATCGTGTTTTCTTGACTTTTTTCAAAGTGCGGAAAAGTCATATAAATGGACATATTAGACCATAATACACCTTAAAATAGCAATAAAAGTGAGTTTACGTTAAGTCAAGAAATAAGAGTTTTTACTCTCTAGTGATCGTAAAATCGTGTTTTCTTGACTTTTTTCAAAGTGCGGAAAAGTCATATAAATGGAAATATGAGACCATAATACACCTTAAAATAGCAATAAAAGTGAGTTTACGTAAAGTCAAGAAATAAGAGTTTTTACTCTCTAGTGATCGTAAAATCGTGTTTTCATGACTTTTTTCAAAGTGCGGAAAAGTCATATAAATGGACATATCAGACCATAATACACCTTAAAATAGCAATAAAAGTGAGTTTACGTAAAGTCAAGAAATAAGAGTTTTTACTCTCTAGTGATCGTAAAATCGTGTTTTCTTGACTTTTTTCAAAGTGCGGAAAAGTCATATAAATGGACATATCAGACCATAATACACCTAAAAATAGCAATAAAAGTGAGTTTACGTTAAGTCAACAAATAAGAGTTTTTACTCTCTAGTGATCGTAAAATCGTGTTTTCTTGACTTTTTTCAAAGTGCGGAAAAGTCATATAAATGGACATATTAGACCATAATACACCTTAAAATAGCAATAAAAGTGAGTTTACGTTAAGTCAAGAAATAAGAGTTTTTACTCTCTAGTGATCGTAAAATCGTGTTTTCTTGACTTTTTTCAAAGTGCGGAAAAGTCATATAAATGGACATATCAGACCATAATACACCTTAAAATAGCAATAAAAGTTACTTTATGTTAAGTCAAGAAATAAGAATTTTTACTCTCTAGTGAGCGTAAAATCGTGTTTTCTTGACTTTTTTCAAAGTGCGGAAAAGTCATATAAATGGACATATCAGACCATAATACAGCTTAAAATAGCAATAAAAGTGAGTTTACGTTAAGTCAAGAAATAAGAATTTTTACCCTCTAGTGAGCGTAAAATCGTGTTTTCTTGACTTTTTTCAAAGTGCGGAAAAGTCATATAAATGGACATATTAGACCATAATACACCTTAAAATAGCAATAAAAGTGAGTTTACGTAAAGTCAAGAAATAAGAGTTTTTACTCTCTAGTGATCGTAAAATCGTGTTTTCTTGACTTTTTTCAAAGTGCGGAAAAGTCATATAAATGGACATATCAGACCATAATACACCTAAAAATAGCAATAAAAGTGAGTTTACGTTAAGTCAACAAATAAGAGTTTTTACTCTCTAGTGATCGTAAAATCGTGTTTTCTTGACTTTTTTCAAAGTGCGGAAAAGTCATATAAATGGACATATTAGACCATAATACACCTTAAAATAGCAATAAAAGTGAGTTTACGTTAAGTCAAGAAATAAGAGTTTTTACTCTCTAGTGATCGTAAAATCGTGTTTTCTTGACTTTTTTCAAAGTGCGGAAAAGTCATATAAATGGACATATTAGACCATAATAGACCTTAAATAGCAATAAAAGTGAGTTTACGTAAAGTCAAGAAATAAGAGTTTTTACTCTCTAGTGATCGTAAAATCGTGTTTTCTTGACTTTTTTCAAAGTGCGGAAAAGTCATATAAATGGACATATTAGACCATAATACACCTTAAAATAGCAATAAAAGTTACTTTATGTTAAGTCAAGAAATAAGAATTTTTACTCTCTAGTGAGCGTAAAATCGTGTTTTCTTGACTTTTTTCAAAGTGCGGAAAAGTCATATAAATGGACATATCAGACAATAATACAGCTTAAAATAGCAATAAAAGTGAGTTTACGTTAAGTCAAGAAATAAGAAATTTTACCCTCTAGTGAGCGTAAAATCGTGTTTTCTTGACTTTTTTCAAAGTGCGGAAAAGTCATATAAATGGACATATTAGGCCATAATACACCTAAAAATAGCAATAAAAGTGAGTTTACGTTAAGTCAAGAAATAAGAGTTTTTTACTCTCTAGTGATCGTAAAATCGTGTTTTCTTGACTTTTTTCAAAGTGCGGAAAAGTCATATAAATGGACATATCAGACCATAATACACCTTAAAATAGCAATAAAAGTGAGTTTACGTTAAGTCAAGAAATAAGAGTTTTTACTCTCTAGTGATCGTAAAATCGTGTTTTCTTGACTTTTTTCAAAGTGCGGAAAAGTCATATAAATGGACATATTAGACCATAATACACCTTAAAATAGCAATAAAAGTTACTTTATGTTAAGTCAAGAAATAAGAATTTTTACTCTCTAGTGAGCGTAAAATCGTGTTTTCTTGACTTTTTTCAAAGTGCGGAAAAGTCATATAAATGGACATATCAGACCATAATACAGCTTAAAATAGCAATAAAAGTGAGTTTACGTTAAGTCAAGAAATAAGAATTTTTACCCTCTAGTGAGCGTAAAATCGTGTTTTCTTGACTTTTTTCAAAGTGCGGAAAAGTCATATAAATGGACATATTAGACCATAATACACCTAAAAATAGCAATAAAAGTGAGTTTACGTTAAGTCAAGAAATAAGAGTTTTTACTCTCTAGTGATCGTAAAATCGTGTTTTCTTGACTTTTTTCAAAGTGCGGAAAAGTCATATAAATGGACATATTAGACCATAATAGACCTTAAATAGCAATAAAAGTGAGTTTACGTAAAGTCAAGAAATAAGAGTTTTTACTCTCTAGTGATCGTAAAATCGTGTTTTCTTGACTTTTTTCAAAGTGCGGAAAAGTCATATAAATGGACATATTAGACCATAATACACCTTAAAATAGCAATAAAAGTTACTTTATGTTAAGTCAAGAAATAAGAATTTTTACTCTCTAGTGAGCGTAAAATCGTGTTTTCTTGACTTTTTTCAAAGTGCGGAAAAGTCATATAAATGGACATATCAGACAATAATACAGCTTAAAATAGCAATAAAAGTGAGTTTACGTTAAGTCAAGAAATAAGAAATTTTACCCTCTAGTGAGCGTAAAATCGTGTTTTCTTGACTTTTTTCAAAGTGCGGAAAAGTCATATAAATGGACATATTAGGCCATAATACACCTAAAAATAGCAATAAAAGTGAGTTTACGTTAAGTCAAGAAATAAGAGTTTTTACTCTCTAGTGATCGTAAAATCGTGTTTTCTTGACTTTTTTCAAAGTGCGGAAAAGTCATATAAATGGACATATTAGACCATAATAGACCTTAAATAGCAATAAAAGTGAGTTTACGTAAAGTCAAGAAATAAGAGTTTTTACTCTCTAGTGATCGTAAAATCGTGTTTTCTTGACTTTTTTCAAAGTGCGGAAAAGTCATATAAATGGACATATTAGACCATAATACACCTTAAAATAGCAATAAAAGTTACTTTATGTTAAGTCAAGAAATAAGAATTTTTCTCCCTAGTGAGCGTAAAATCGTGTTTTCTTGACTTTTTTCAAAGTGCGGAAAAGTCATATAAATGGACATATCAGACCATAATACAGCTTAAAATAGCAATAAAAGTGAGTTTACGTTAAGTCAAGAAATAAGAATTTTTACCCTCTAGTGAGCGTAAAATCGTGTTTTCTTGACTTTTTTCAAAGTGCGGAAAAGTCATATAAATGGACATATTAGACCATAATACACCTAAAAATAGCAATAAAAGTGAGTTTACGTTAAGTCAAGAAATAAGAGTTTTTACTCTCTAGTGATCGTAAAATCGTGTTTTCTTGACTTTTTTCAAAGTGCGGAAAAGTCATATAAATGGACATATTAGACCATAATACACCTTAAAATAGCAATAAAAGTGAGTTTACGTTAAGTCAAGAAATAAGAGTTTTTACTCTCTAGTGATCGTAAAATCGTGTTTTCTTGACTTTTTTCAAAGTGCGGAAAAGTCATATAAATGGACATATTAAACCATAATACACCTTAAAATAGCAATAAAATTGAGTTTACGTTAAGTCAAGAAATAAGAATTTTACTCTCTAGTGAGCGTAAAATCGTGTTTTCTTGACTTTTTTCAAAGTGCGGAAAAGTCATATAAATGGACATATTAGACCATAATACAGCTTAAAATAGCAGTAAAAGTGAGTTTACGTTAAGTCAAGAAATAAGAATTTTTACCCTCTAGTGAGCGTAAAATCGTGTTTTCTTGACTTTTTTCAAAGTGCGGAAAAGTCATATAAATGGACATATTAGACCATAATACACCTTAAAATAGCAATAAAAGTGAGTTTACGTTAAGTCAAGAAATAAGAGTTTTTACTCTCTAGTGATCGTAAAATCGTGTTTTCTTGACTTTTTTCAAAGTGCGGAAAAGTCATATAAATGGACATATCAGACCATAATACACCTTAAAATAGCAATAAAAGTGAGTTTACGTTAAGTCAAGAAATAAGAGTTTTTACTCTCTAGTGATCGTAAAATCGTGTTTTCTTGACTTTTTTCAAAGTGCGGAAAAGTCATATAAATGGACATATCAGTCCATAATACACCTAAAAATAGCAATAAAAGTGAGTTTACGTTAAGTCAAGAAATAAGAATTTTTACCCTCTAGTGAGCGTAAAATCGTGTTTTCTTGACTTTTTTCAAAGTGCGGAAAAGTCATATAAATGGACATATTAGACCATAATACACCTTAAAATAGCAATAAAAGTGAGTTTACGTTAAGTCAAGAAATAAGAGTTTTTACTCTCTAGTGATCGTAAAATCGTGTTTTCTTGACTTTTTTCAAAGTGCGGAAAAGTCATATAAATGGACATATTAGACCATAATACACCTTAAAATAGCAATAAAAGTGAGTTTACGTTAAGTCAAGAAATAAGAGTTTTTACTCTCTAGTGATCGTAAAATCGTGTTTTCTTGACTTTTTTCAAAGTGCGGAAAAGTCATATAAATGGAAATATGAGACCATAATACACCTTAAAATAGCAATAAAAGTGAGTTTACGTAAAGTCAAGAAATAAGAGTTTTTACTCTCTAGTGATCGTAAAATCGTGTTTTCTTGACTTTTTTCAAAGTGCGGAAAAGTCATATAAATGGACATATCAGACCATAATACACCTTAAAATAGCAATAAAAGTGAGTTTACGTAAAGTCAAGAAATAAGAGTTTTTACTCTCTAGTGATCGTAAAATCGTGTTTTCTTGACTTTTTTCAAAGTGCGGAAAAGTCATATAAATGGACATATCAGACCATAATACACCTAAAAATAGCAATAAAAGTGAGTTTACGTTAAGTCAACAAATAAGAGTTTTTACTCTCTAGTGATCGTAAAATCGTGTTTTCTTGACTTTTTTCAAAGTGCGGAAAAGTCAAATAAATGGACATATTAGACCATAATACACCTTAAAATAGCAATAAAAGTGAGTTTACGTTAAGTCAAGAAATAAGAGTTTTTACTCTCTAGTGATCGTAAAATCGTGTTTTCTTGACTTTTTTCAAAGTGCGGAAAAGTCATATAAATGAACATATTAGACCATAATACACCTTAAAATAGCAATAAAAGTTACTTTATGTTAAGTCAAGAAATAAGAATTTTTACTCTCTAGTGAGCGTAAAATCGTGTTTTCTTGACTTTTTTCAAAGTGCGGAAAAGTCATATAAATGGACATATCAGACCATAATACAGCTTAAAATAGCAATAAAAGTGAGTTTACGTTAAGTCAAGAAATAAGAATTTTTACCCTCTAGTGAGCGTAAAATCGTGTTTTCTTGACTTTCTTCAAAGTGCGGAAAAGTCATATAAATGGACATATTAGACCATAATACACCTTAAAATAGCAATTAAAGTGAGTTTACGTAAAGTCAAGAAATAAGAGTTTTTACTCTCTAGTGATCGTAAAATCGTGTTTTCTTGACTTTTTTCAAAGTGCGGAAAAGTCATATAAATGGACATATCAGACCATAATACACCTAAAAATAGCAATAAAAGTGAGTTTACGTTAAGTCAACAAATAAGAGTTTTTACTCTCTAGTGATCGTAAAATCGTGTTTTTTTGACTTTTTTCAAAGTGCGGAAAAGTCATATAAATGGACATATTAGACCATAATACACCTTAAAATAGCAATAAAAGTGAGTTTACGTTAAGTCAAGAAATAAGAGTTTTTACTCTCTAGTGATCGTAAAATCGTGTTTTCTTGACTTTTTTCAAAGTGCGGAAAAGTCATATAAATGGACATATTAGACCATAATACACCTTAAAATAGCAATAAAAGTTACTTTATGTTAAGTCAAGAAATAAGAATTTTTACTCTCTAGTGAGCGTAAAATCGTGTTTTCTTGACTTTTTTCAAAGTGCGGAAAAGTCATATAAATGGACATATCAGACCATAATACAGCTTAAAATAGCAATAAAAGTGAGTTTACGTTAAGTCAAGAAATAAGAATTTTTACCCTCTAGTGAGCGTAAAATCGTGTTTTCTTGACTTTTTTCAAAGTGCGGAAAAGTCATATAAATGGACATATTAGACCATAATACACCTAAAAATAGCAATAAAAGTGAGTTTACGTTAAGTCAAGAAATAAGAGTTTTTACTCTCTAGTGATCGTAAAATCGTGTTTTCTTGACTTTTTTCAAAGTGCGGAAAAGTCATATAAATGGACATATTAGACCATAATACACCTTAAAATAGCAATAAAAGTGAGTTTACGTTAAGTCAAGAAATAAGAGTTTTTACTCTCTAGTGATCGTAAAATCGTGTTTTCTTGACTTTTTTCAAAGTGCGGAAAAGTCATATAAATGGACATATCAGACCATAATACACCTTAAAATAGCAATAAAAGTGAGTTTACGTTAAGTCAAGAAATAAGAGTTTTTACTCTCTAGTGATCGTAAAATCTTGTTTTCTTGACTTTTTTCAAAGTGCGGAAAAGTCATATAAATGGACATATTAGACCATAATACACCTTAAAATAGCAATAAAAGTTACTTTATGTTAAGTCAAGAAATAAGAATTTTTACTCTCTAGTGAGCGTAAAATCGTGTTTTCTTGACTTTTTTCAAAGTGCGGAAAAGTCATGGAAATGGACATATCAGACCATAATACAGCTTAAAATAGCAATAAAAGTGAGTTTACGTTAAGTCAAGAAATAAGAATTTTTACCCTCTAGTGAGCGTAAAATCGTGTTTTCTTGACTTTTTTCAAAGTGCGGAAAAGTCATATAAATGGACATATTAGACCATAATACACCTAAAAATAGCAATAAAAGTGAGTTTACGTTAAGTCAAGAAATAAGAGTTTTTACTCTCTAGTGAGCGTAAAATCGTGTTTTCTTGACTTTTTTCAAAGTGCGGAAAAGTCATATAAATGGACATATTAGACCATAATAGACCTTAAATAGCAATAAAAGTGAGTTTACGTAAAGTCAAGAAATAAGAGTTTTTACTCTCTAGTGATCGTAAAATCGTGTTTTCTTGACTTTTTTCAAAGTGCGGAAAAGTCATATAAATGGACATATTAAACCATAATACACCTTAAAATAGCAATAAAAGTGAGTTTACGTTAAGTCAAGAAATAAGAATTTTACTCTCTAGTGAGCGTAAAATCGTGTTTTCTTGACTTTTTTCAAAGTGCGGAAAAGTCATATAAATGGACATATTAGACCATAATACAGCTTAAAATAGCAATAAAAGTGAGTTTACGTTAAGTCAAGAAATAAGAATTTTTACCCTCTAGTGAGCGTAAAATCGTGTTTTCTTGACTTTTTTCAAAGTGCGGAAAAGTCATATAAATGGACATATCAGACCATAATACACCTTAAAATAGCAATAAAAGTGAGTTTACGTTAAGTCAAGAAATAAGAGTTTTTACTCTCTAGTGATCGTAAAATCGTGTTTTCTTGACTTTTTTCAAAGTGCGGAAAAGTCATATAAATGGACATATTAGACCATAATACACCTTAAAATAGCAATAAAAGTTACTTTATGTTAAGTCAAGAAATAAGAATTTTTACTCTCTAGTGAGCGTAAAATCGTGTTTTCTTGACTTTTTTCAAAGTGCGGAAAAGTCATATAAATGGACATATCAGACCATAATACAGCTTAAAATAGCAATAAAAGTGAGTTTACGTTAAGTCAAGAAATAAGAATTTTTACCCTCTAGTGAGCGTAAAATCGTGTTTTCTTGACTTTTTTCAAAGTGCGGAAAAGTCATATAAATGGACATATTAGACCATAATACACCTAAAAATAGCAATAAAAGTGAGTTTACGTTAAGTCAAGAAATAAGAGTTTTTACTCTCTAGTGATCGTAAAATCGTGTTTTCTTGACTTTTTTCAAAGTGCGGAAAAGTCATATAAATGGACATATTAGACCATAATACACCTTAAAATAGCAATAAAAGTGAGTTTACGTTAAGTCAAGAAATAAGAGTTTTTACTCTCTAGTGATCGTAAAATCGTGTTTTCTTGACTTTTTTCAAAGTGCGGAAAAGTCATATAAATGGACATATCAGACCATAATACACCTTAAAATAGCAATAAAAGTGAGTTTACGTTAAGTCAAGAAATAAGAGTTTTTACTCTCTAGTGATCGTAAAATCGTGTTTTCTTGACTTTTTTCAAAGTGCGGAAAAGTCATATAAATGGACATATTAGACCATAATACACCTTAAAATAGCAATAAAAGTTACTTTATGTTAAGTCAAGAAATAAGAATTTTTACTCTCTAGTGAGCGTAAAATCGTGTTTTCTTGACTTTTTTCAAAGTGCGGAAAAGTCATATAAATGGACATATCAGACCATAATACAGCTTAAAATAGCAATAAAAGTGAGTTTACGTTAAGTCAAGAAATAAGAATTTTTACCCTCTAGTGAGCGTAAAATCGTGTTTTCTTGACTTTTTTCAAAGTGCGGAAAAGTCATATAAATGGACATATTAGACCATAATACACCTAAAAATAGCAATAAAAGTGAGTTTACGTTAAGTCAAGAAATAAGAGTTTTTACTCTCTAGTGATCGTAAAATCGTGTTTTCTTGACTTTTTTCAAAGTGCGGAAAAGTCATATAAATGGACATATTAGACCATAATAGACCTTAAATAGCAATAAAAGTGAGTTTACGTAAAGTCAAGAAATAAGAGTTTTTACTCTCTAGTGATCGTAAAATCGTGTTTTCTTGACTTTTTTCAAAGTGCGGAAAAGTCATATAAATGGACATATTAGACCATAATACACCTTAAAATAGCAATAAAAGTGAGTTTACGTTAAGTCAAGAAATAAGAGTTTTTACTCTCTAGTGATCGTAAAATCGTGTTTTCTTGACTTTTTTCAAAGTGCGGAAAAGTCATATAAATGGACATATTAAACCATAATACACCTTAAAATAGCAATAAAAGTGAGTTTACGTTAAGTCAAGAAATAAGAATTTTACTCTCTAGTGAGCGTAAAATCGTGTTTTCTTGACTTTTTTCAAAGTGCGGAAAAGTCATATAAATGGACATATTAGACCATAATACAGCTTAAAATAGCAATAAAAGTGAGTTTACGTTAAGTCAAGAAATAAGAATTTTTACCCTCTAGTGAGCGTAAAATCGTGTTTTCTTGACTTTTTTCAAAGTGCGGAAAAGTCATATAAATGGACATATCAGACCATAATACACCTTAAAATAGCAATAAAAGTGAGTTTACGTTAAGTCACGAAATAAGAGTTTTTACTCTCTAGTGATCGTAAAATCGTGTTTTCTTGACTTTTTTCAAAGTGCGGAAAAGTCATATAAATGGACATATTAGACCATAATACACCTTAAAATAGCAATAAAAGTGAGTTTACGTTAAGTCAAGAAATAAGAGTTTTTACTCTCTAGTGATCGTAAAATCGTGTTTTCTTGACTTTTTTCAAAGTGCGGAAAAGTCATATAAATGGACATATCAGACCATAATACACCTTAAAATAGCAATAAAAGTGAGTTTACGTAAAGTCAAGAAATAAGAGTTTTTACTCTCTAGTGATCGTAAAATCGTGTTTTCTTGACTTTTTTCAAAGTGCGGAAAAGTCATATAAATGGACATATCAGACCATAATACACCTAAAAATAGCAATAAAAGTGAGTTTACGTTAAGTCAACAAATAAGAGTTTTTACTCTCTAGTGATCGTAAAATCGTGTTTTCTTGACTTTTTTCAAAGTGCGGAAAAGTCATATAAATGGACATATTAGACCATAATACACCTTAAAATAGCAATAAAAGTGAGTTTACGTTAAGTCAAGAAATAAGAGTTTTTACTCTCTAGTGATCGTAAAATCGTGTTTTCTTGACTTTTTTCAAAGTGCGGAAAAGTCATATAAATGGACATATTAGACCATAATACACCTTAAAATAGCAATAAAAGTTACTTTATGTTAAGTCAAGAAATAAGAATTTTTACTCTCTAGTGAGCGTAAAATCGTGTTTTCTTGACTTATTTCAAAGTGCGGAAAAGTCATATAAATGGTCATATCAGACCATAATACAGCTTAAAATAGCAATAAAAGTGAGTTTACGTTAAGTCAAGAAATAAGAATTTTTACCCTCTAGTGAGCGTAAAATCGTGTTTTTCTTGACTTTTTTCAAAGTGCGGAAAAGTCATATAAATGGACATATTAGACCATAATACACCTTAAAATAGCAATAAAAGTGAGTTTACGTAAAGTCAAGAAATAAGAGTTTTTACTCTCTAGTGATCGTAAAATCGTGTTTTCTTGACTTTTTTCAAAGTGCGGAAAAGTCATATAAATGGACATATCAGACCATAATACACCTAAAAATAGCAATAAAAGTGAGTTTACGTTAAGTCAACAAATAAGAGTTTTTACTCTCTAGTGATCGTAAAATCGTGTTTTCTTGACTTTTTTCAAAGTGCGGAAAAGTCATATAAATGGACATATTAGACCATAATACACCTTAAAATAGCAATAAAAGTGAGTTTACGTTAAGTCAAGAAATAAGAGTTTTTACTCCCTAGTGATCGTAAAATCGTGTTTTCTTGACTTTTTTCAAAGTGCGGAAAAGTCATATAAATGGACATATCAGACCATAATACACCTTAAAATAGCAATAAAAGTTACTTTATGTTAAGTCAAGAAATAAGAATTTTTACTCTCTAGTGAGCGTAAAATCGTGTTTTCTTGACTTTTTTCAAAGTGCGGAAAAGTCATATAAATGGACATATCAGACCATAATACAGCTTAAAATAGCAATAAAAGTGAGTTTACGTTAAGTCAAGAAATAAGAATTTTTACCCTCTAGTGAGCGTAAAATCGTGTTTTCTTGACTTTTTTCAAAGTGCGGAAAAGTCATATAAATGGACATATTAGACCATAATACACCTAAAAATAGCAATAAAAGTGAGTTTACGTTAAGTCAAGAAATAAGAGTTTTTACTCTCTAGTGATCGTAAAATCGTGTTTTCTTGACTTTTTTCAAAGTGCGGAAAAGTCATATAAATGGACATATTAGACCATAATACACCTTAAAAGAGCAATAAAAGTGAGTTTACGTTAAGTCAAGAAATAAGAGTTTTTACTCTCTAGTGATCGTAAAATCGTGTTTTCTTGACTTTTTTCAAAGTGCGGAAAAGTCATATAAATGGACATATCAGACCATAATACACCTTAAAATAGCAATAAAAGTGAGTTTACGTTAAGTCAAGAAATAAGAGTTTTTACTCTCTAGTGATCGTAAAATCGTGTTTTCTTGACTTTTTTCAAAGTGCGGAAAAGTCATATAAATGGACATATCAGACCATAATACACCTTAAAATAGCAATAAAAGTGAGTTTACGTTAAGTCAAGAAATAAGAGTTTTTACTCTCTAGTGATCGTAAAATCGTGTTTTCTTGACTTTTTTCAAAGTGCGGAAAAGTCATATAAATGGACATATTAGACCATAATACACCTTAAAATAGCAATAAAAGTTACTTTATGTTAAGTCAAGAAATAAGAATTTTTACTCTCTAGTGAGCGTAAAATCGTGTTTTCTTGACTTTTTTCAAAGTGCGGAAAAGTCATATAAATGGACATATCAGACCATAATACAGCTTAAAATAGCAATAAAAGTGAGTTTACGTTAAGTCAAGAAATAAGAATTTTTACCCTCTAGTGAGCGTAAAATCGTGTTTTCTTGACTTTTTTCAAAGTGCGGAAAAGTCATATAAATGGACATATTAGACCATAATACACCTAAAAATAGCAATAAAAGTGAGTTTACGTTAAGTCAAGAAATAAGAGTTTTTACTCTCTAGTGATCGTAAAATCGTGTTTTCTTGACTTTTTTCAAAGTGCGGAAAAGTCATATAAATGGACATATTAGACCATAATAGACCTTAAATAGCAATAAAAGTGAGTTTACGTAAAGTCAAGAAATAAGAGTTTTTACTCTCTAGTGATCGTAAAATCGTGTTTTCTTGACTTTTTTCAAAGTGCGGAAAAGTCATATAAATGGACATATTAGACCATAATACACCTTAAAATAGCAATAAAAGTTACTTTATGTTAAGTCAAGAAATAAGAATTTTTACTCTCTAGTGAGCGTAAAATCGTGTTTTCTTGACTTTTTTCAAAGTGCGGAAAAGTCATATAAATGGACATATCAGACCATAATACAGCTTAAAATAGCAATAAAAGTGAGTTTACGTTAAGTCAAGAAATAAGAATTTTTACCCTCTAGTGATCGTAAAATCGTGTTTTCTTGACTTTTTTCAAAGTGCGGAAAAGTCATATAAATGGACATATCAGACCATAATACACCTAAAAATAGCAATAAAAGTGAGTTTACGTTAAGTCAACAAATAAGAGTTTTTACTCTCTAGTGATCGTAAAATCGTGTTTTCTTGACTTTTTTCAAAGTGCGGAAAAGTCATATAAATGGACATATTAGACCATAATACACCTTAAAATAGCAATAAAAGTGAGTTTACGTTAAGTCAAGAAATAAGAGTTTTTACTCCCTAGTGATCGTAAAATCGTGTTTTCTTGACTTTTTTCAAAGTGCGGAAAAGTCATATAAATGGACATATCAGACCATAATACACCTTAAAATAGCAATAAAAGTTACTTTATGTTAAGTCAAGAAATAAGAATTTTTACTCTCTAGTGAGCGTAAAATCGTGTTTTCTTGACTTTTTTCAAAGTGCGGAAAAGTCATATAAATGGACATATCAGACCATAATACAGCTTAAAATAGCAATAAAAGTGAGTTTACGTTAAGTCAAGAAATAAGAATCTTTACCCTCTAGTGAGCGTAAAATCGTGTTTTCTTGACTTTTTTCAAAGTGCGGAAAAGTCATATAAATGGACATATTAGACCATAATACACCTAAAAATAGCAATAAAAGTGAGTTTACGTTAAGTCAAGAAATAAGAGTTTTTACTCTCTAGTGATCGTAAAATCGTGTTTTCTTGACTTTTTTCAAAGTGCGGAAAAGTCATATAAATGGACATATTAGACCATAATACACCTTAAAATAGCAATAAAAGTGAGTTTACGTTAAGTCAAGAAATAAGAGTTTTTACTCTCTAGTGATCGTAAAATCGTGTTTTCTTGACTTTTTTCAAAGTGCGGAAAAGTCATATAAATGGACATATGTACATATTAGACCATAATACACCTAAAAATAGCAATAAAAGTGAGTTTACGTTAAGTCAAGAAATAAGAATTTTTACCCTCTAGTGATCGTAAAATCGTGTTTTCTTGACTTTTTTCAAAGTGCGGAAAAGTCATATAAATGGACATATTAGACCATAATACACCTTAAAATAGCAATAAAAGTGAGTTTACCTTAAGTCAAGAAATAAGAGTTTTTACTCTCTAGTGATCGTAAAATCGTGTTTTCTTGACTTTTTTCAAAGTGCGGAAAAGTCATATAAATGGACATATCAGACCATAATACAGCTTAAAATAGCAATAAAAGTGAGTTTACGTTAAGTCAAGAAATAAGAATTTTTACCCTCTAGTGAGCGTAAAATCGTGTTTTCTTGACTTTTTTCAAAGTGCGGAAAAGTCATATAAATGGACATATTAGACCATAATGCACCTTAAAATAGCAATAAAAGTGAGTTTACGTTAAGTCAAGAAATAAGAGTTTTTACTCTCTAGTGATCGTAAAATCGTGTTTTCTTGACTTTTTTCAAAGTGCGGAAAAGTCATATAAATGGACATATTAGACCATAATACACCTTAAAATAGCAATAAAAGTGAGTTTACGTAAAGTCAAGAAATAAGAGTTTTTACTCTCTAGTGATCGTAAAATCGTGTTTTCTTGACTTTTTTCAAAGTGCGGAAAAGTCATATAAATGGACATATTAGACCATAATACACCTTAAAATAGCAATAAAAGTTACTTTATGTTAAGTCAAGAAATAAGAATTTTTACTCTCTAGTGAGCGTAAAATCGTGTTTTCTTGACTTTTTTCAAAGTGCGGAAAAGTCATATGAATGGACATATCAGACCATAATACAGCTTAAAATAGCAATAAAAGTGAGTTTACGTTAAGTCAAGAAATAAGAATTTTTACCCTCTAGTGAGCGTAAAATCGTGTTTTCTTGACTTTTTTCAAAGTGCGGAAAAGTCATATAAATGGACATATTAGACCATAATACACCTAAAAATAGCAATAAAAGTGAGTTTACGTTAAGTCAAGAAATAAGAATTTTTACCCTCTAGTGATCGTAAAATCGTGTTTTCTTGACTTTTTTCAAAGTGCGGAAAAGTCATATAAATGGACATATTAGACCATAATACACCTTAAAATAGCAATAAAAGTGAGTTTACGTTAAGTCAAGAAATAAGAGTTTTTACTCTCTAGTGATCGTAAAATCGTGTTTTCTTGACTTTTTTCAAAGTGCGGAAAAGTCATATAAATGGACATATTAGACCATAATACACCTTAAAATAGCAATAAAAGTGAGTTTACGTTAAGTCAAGAAATAAGAGTTTTTACTCTCTAGTGATCGTAAAATCGTGTTTTCTTGAC
This sequence comes from Deroplatys truncata, assembly GCA_030765065.1. NCBI lineage: Eukaryota > Metazoa > Arthropoda > Insecta > Mantodea > Mantidae > Deroplatys > Deroplatys truncata. The sequence goes on along the minus strand of JAUKNL010000740.1, from coordinate 58,089 downwards.
TTTTTTCAAAGTGCGGAAAAGTCATATAAATGGACATATCAGACCATAATACACCTAAAAATAGCAATAAAAGTGAGTTTACGTAAAGTCAAGAAATAAGAGTTTTTTACTCTCTAGTGATCATAAAATCGTGTTTTCTGGACTTTTTTCAAAGTGCGGAAAAGTCATATAAATGGACATATTAGACCATAATACACCTTAAAATAGCAATAAAAGTGAGTTTACGTTAAGTCAAGAAATAAGAGTTTTTACTCTCTAGTGATCGTAAAATCGTGTTTTCTTGACTTTTTTCAAAGTGCGGAAAAGTCATATAAATGGACATATTAGACCATAATACACCTTAAAATAGCAATAAAAGTTACTTTATGTTAAGTCAAGAAATAAGAATTTTTACTCTCTAGTGAGCGTAAAATCGTGTTTTCTTGACTTTTTTCAAAGTTCGGAAAAGTCATATAAATGGACATATCAGACCATAATACAGCTTAAAATAGCAATAAAAGTGAGTTTACGTTAAGTCAAGAAATAAGAATTTTTACCCTCTAGTGAGCGTAAAATCGTGTTTTCTTGACTATTTTCAAAGTGCGGAAAAGTCATATAAATGGACATATTAGACCATAATACACCTTAAAATAGCAATAAAAGTGAGTTTACGTTAAGTCAAGAAATAAGAGTTTTTACCCTCTAGTGATCGTAAAATCGTGTTTTCTTGACTTTTTTTAAAGTGCGGAAAAGTCATATAAATGGACATATTAGACCATAATACACCTTAAAATAGCAATAAAAGTGAGTTTACGTAAAGTCAAGAAATAAGAGTTTTTACTCTCTAGTGATCGTAAAATCGTGTTTTCTTGACTTTTTTCAAAGTGCGGAAAAGTCATATAAATGGACATAGCAGACCATAATACAGCTTAAATAGCAATAAATGTGAGTTTACGTTAAGTCAAGAAATAAGAATTTTTACCCTCTAGTGAGCGTAAAATCGTGTTTTCTTGACTTTTTTCAAAGTGCGGAAAAGTCATATAAATGGACATATTAGACCATAATACACCTTAAAATAGCAATAAAAGTGAGTTTACGTTAAGTCAAGAAATAAGAATTTTTACCCTCTAGTGAGCGTAAAATCGTGTTTTCTTGACTTTTTTCAAAGTGCGGAAAAGTCATATAAATGGACATATTAGACCATAATACACCTTAAAATAGCAATAAAAGTGAGTTTACGTAAAGTCAAGAAATAAGAGTTTTTACTCTCTAGTGATCGTAAAATCGTGTTTTCTTGACTTTTTTCAAAGTGCGGAAAAGTCATATAAATGGACATATTAGACCATAATACACCTTAAAATAGCAATAAAAGTTACTTTATGTTAAGTCAAGAAATAAGAATTTTTACCCTCTAGTGAGCGTAAAATCGTGTTTTCTTGACTTTTTCAAAGTGCGGAAAAGTCATATAAATGGACATATTAGACCATAATACACCTTAAAATAGCAATAAAAGTGAGTTTACGTTAAGTCAAGAAATAAGAGTTTTTACTCTCTAGTGATCGTAAAATCGTGTTTTCTTGACTTTTTTCAAAGTGCGGAAAAGTCATATAAATGGACATATCAGTCCATAATACACCTAAAAATAGCAATAAAAGTGAGTTTACGTTAAGTCAAGAAATAAGAATTTTTACCCTCTAGTGAGCGTAAAATCGTGTTTTCTTGACTTTTTTCAAAGTGCGGAAAAGTCATATAAATGGACATATTAGACCATAATACACCTTAAAATAGCAATAAAAGTGAGTTTACGTTAAGTCAAGAAATAAGAGTTTTTACTCTCTAGTGATCGTAAAATCGTGTTTTCTTGACTTTTTTCAAAGTGCGGAAAAGTCATATAAATGGACATATCAGACCATAATACAGCTTAAAATAGTAATAAATGTGAGTTTACGTTAAATCAAGAAATAAGAATTTTTACCCTCTAGTGAGCGTAAAATCGTGTTTTCTTGACTTCTTTCAAAGTGCGGAAAAGTCATATAAATGGACATATTAGACCATAATACACCTAAAAATAGCAATAAAAGTGAGTTTACGTTAAGTCAAGAAATAAGAATTTTTACCCTCTAGTGATCGTAAAATCGTGTTTTCTTGACTTTTTTCAAAGTGCGGAAAAGTCATATAAATGGACATATTAGACCATAATACACCTTAAAATAGCAATAAAAGTGAGTTTACGTTAAGTCAAGAAATAAGAGTTTTTACTCTCTAGTGATCGTAAAATCGTGTTTTCTTGACTTTTTTCAAAGTGCGGAAAAGTCATATAAATGGACATATTAGACCATAATACACCTTAAAATAGCAAAAAAGTGAGTTTACGTAAAGTCAAGAAATAAGAGTTTTTACTCTCTAGTGATCGTAAAATCGTGTTTTCTTGACTTTTTTCAAAGTGCGGAAAAGTCATATAAATGGACATATCAGACCATAATACACCTAAAAATAGCAATAAAAGTGAGTTTACGTTAAGTCAAGAAATAAGAGTTTTTTACTCTCTAGTGATCATAAAATCGTGTTTTCTGGACTTTTTTCAAAGTGCGGAAAAGTCATATAAATGGACATATTAGACCATAATACACCTTAAAATAGCAATAAAAGTGAGTTTACGTTAAGTCAAGAAATAAGAGTTTTTACTCTCTAGTGATCGTAAAATCGTGTTTTCTTGACTTTTTTCAAAGTGCGGAAAAGTCATATAAATGGACATATTAGACCATAATACACCTTAAAATAGCAATAAAAGTTACTTTATGTTAAGTCAAGAAATAAGAATTTTTACTCTCTAGTGAGCGTAAAATCGTGTTTTCTTGACTTTTTTCAAAGTGCGGAAAAGTCATATAAATGGACATATCAGACCATAATACAGCTTAAAATAGCAATAAAAGTGAGTTTACGTTAAGTCAAGAAATAAGAATTTTTACCCTCTAGTGAGCGTAAAATCGTGTTTTCTTGACTATTTTCAAAGTGCGGAAAAGTCATATAAATGGACATATTAGACCATAATACACCTTAAAATAGCAATAAAAGTGAGTTTACGTTAAGTCAAGAAATAAGAGTTTTTACTCTCTAGTGATCGTAAAATCGTGTTTTCTTGACTTTTTTCAAAGTGCGGAAAAGTCATATAAATGGACATATTAGACCATAATACACCTTAAAATAGCAATAAAAGTGAGTTTACGTAAAGTCAAGAAATAAGAGTTTTTACTCTCTAGTGATCGTAAAATCGTGTTTTCTTGACTTTTTTCAAAGTGCGGAAAAGTCATATAAATGGACATATCAGACCATAATACAGCTTAAAATAGCAATAAATGTGAGTTTACGTTAAGTCAAGAAATAAGAATTTTTACCCTCTAGTGAGCGTAAAATCGTGTTTTCTTGACTTTTTTCAAAGTGCGGAAAAGTCATATAAATGGACATATTAGACCATAATACACCTTAAAATAGCAATAAAAGTGAGTTTACGTTAAGTCAAGAAATAAGAATTTTTACCCTCTAGTGAGCGTAAAATCGTGTTTTCTTGACTTTTTTCAAAGTGCGGAAAAGTCATATAAATGGACATATTAGACCATAATGCACCTTAAAATAGCAATAAAAGTGAGTTTACGTTAAGTCAAGAAATAAGAGTTTTTACTCTCTAGTGATCGTAAAATCGTGTTTTCTTGACTTTTTTCAAAGTGCGGAAAAGTCATATAAATGGACATATTAGACCATAATACACCTTAAAATAGCAATAAAAGTGAGTTTACGTAAAGTCAAGAAATAAGAGTTTTTACTCTCTAGTGATCGTAAAATCGTGTTTTCTTGACTTTTTTCAAAGTGCGGAAAAGTCATATAAATGGACATATTAGACCATAATACACCTTAAAATAGCAATAAAAGTTACTTTATGTTAAGTCAAGAAATAAGAATTTTTACTCTCTAGTGAGCGTAAAATCGTGTTTTCTTGACTTTTTTCAAAGTGCGGAAAAGTCATATAAATGGACATATCAGACCATAATACAGCTTAAAATAGCAATAAAAGTGAGTTTACGTTAAGTCAAGAAATAAGAATTTTTACCCTGTAGTTAGCGTAAAATCGTGTTTTCTTGACTTTTTTCAAAGTGCGGAAAAGTCATATAAATGGACATATTAGACCATAATACACCTTAAAATAGCAATAAAAGTGAGTTTACGTTAAGTCAAGAAATAAGAGTTTTTACTCTCTAGTGATCGTAAAATCGTGTTTTCTTGACTTTTTTCAAAGTGCGGAAAAGTCATATAAATGGACATATTAGACCATAATACACCTTAAAATAGCAATAAAACTGAGTTTACGTAAAGTCAAGAAATAAGAGTTTTTACTCTCTAGTGATCGTAAAATCGTGTTTTCTTGACTTTTTTCAAAGTGCGGAAAAGTCATATAAATGGACATATCAGACCATAATACAGCTTAAAATAGCAATAAAAGTGAGTTTACGTTAAGTCAAGAAATAAGAATTTTTACCCTCTAGTGTGCGTAAAATCGTGTTTTCTTGACTTTTTTCAAAGTGCGGAAAAGTCATATAAATGGACATATTAGACCATAATACACCTTAAAATAGCAATAAAAGTGAGTTTACGTTAGGTCAAGAAATAAGAGTTTTTACTCTCTAGTGATCGTAAAATCGTGTTTTCTTGACTTTTTTCAAAGTGCGGAAAAGTCATATAAATGGACATATTAGACCATAATACACCTTAAAATAGCAATAAAAGTTACTTTACGTTAAGTCAAGAAATAAGAATTTTTACCCTCTAGTGAGCGTAAAATCGTGTTTTCTTGACTTTTTTCAAAGTGCGGAAAAGTCATATAAATGGACATATTAGACCATAATACACCTAAAAATAGCAATAAAATTGAGTTTACGTTAAGTCAAGAAATAAGAATTTTTACCCTCTAGTGATCGTAAAATCGTGTTTTCTTGACTTTTTTCAAAGTGCGGAAAAGTCATATAAATGGACATATTAGACCATAATACACCTTAAAATAGCAATAAAAGTGAGTTTACGTTAAGTCAAGAAATAAGAGTTTTTACTCTCTAGTGATCGTAAAATCGTGTTTTCTTGACTTTTTTCAAAGTGCGGAAAAGTCATATAAATGGACATATTAGACCATAATACACCTTAAAATAGCAATAAAAGTGAGTTTACGTAAAGTCAAGAAATAAGAGTTTTTACTCTCTAGTGATCGTAAAATCGTGTTTTCTTGACTTTTTTCAAAGTGCGGAAAAGTCATATAAATGGACATATCAGACCATAATACACCTAAAAATAGCAATAAAAGTGAGTTTACGTTAAGTCAACAAATAAGAGCTTTTACTCTCTAGTGATCGTAAAATCGTGTTTTCTTGACTTTTTTCAAAGTGCGGAAAAGTCATATAAATGGACATATTAGACCATAATACACCTTAAAATAGCAATAAAAGTTACTTTATGTTAAGTCAAGAAATAAGAATTTTTACTCTCTAGTGAGCGTAAAATCGTGTTTTCTTGACTTTTTACAAAGTGCGGAAAAGTCATATAAATGGACATATCAGACCATAATACAGCTTAAAATAGCAATAAAAGTGAGTTTACGTTAAGTCAAGAAATAAGAATTTTTACCCTCTAGTGAGCGTAAAATCGTGTTTTCTTGACTTTTTTCAAAGTGCGGAAAAGTCATATAAATGGACATATTAGACCATAATACACCTTAAAATAGCAATAAAAGTGAGTTTACGTAAAGTCAAGAAATAAGAGTCTTTACTCTCTAGTGATCGTAAAATCGTGTTTTCTTGACTTTTTTCAAAGTGCGGAAAAGTCATATAAATGGACATATCAGACCATAATACAGCTTAAAATAGCAATAAATGTGAGTTTACGTTAAGTCAAGAAATAAGAATTTTTACCCTCTAGTGAGCGTAAAATCGTGTTTTCTTGACTTTTTTCAAAGTGCGGAAAAGTCATATAAATGTACATATTAGACCATAATACACCTAAAAATAGCAATAAAAGTGAGTTTACGTTAAGTCAAGAAATAAGAATTTTTACCCTCTAGTGATCGTAAAATCGTGTTTTCTTGACTTTTTTCAAAGTGCGGAAAAGTCATATAAATGGACATATTAGACCATAATACACCTTAAAATAGCAATAAAAGTGAGTTTACCTTAAGTCAAGAAATAAGAGTTTTTACTCTCTAGTGATCGTAAAATCGTGTTTTCTTGACTTTTTTCAAAGTGCGGAAAAGTCATATAAATGGACATATTAGACCATAATACACCTTAAAATAGCAATAAAAGTTACTTTATGTTAAGTCAAGAAATAAGAATTTTTACTCTCTAGTGATCGTAAAATCGTGTTTTCTTGACTTTTTTCAAAGTGCGGAAAAGTCATATAAATGGACATATTAGACCATAATACACCTTAAAATAGCAATAAAAGTTACTTTATGTTAAGTCAAGAAATAAGAATTTTTACTCTCTAGTGAGCGTAAAATCGTGTTTTCTTGACTTTTTTCAAAGTGCGGAAAAGTCATATAAATGGACATATTAGACCATAATACACCTTAAAATAGCAATAAAAGTGAGTTTACGTTAAGTCAAGAAATAAGAGTTTTTACTCTCTAGTGATCGTAAAATCGTGTTTTCTTGACTTTTTTCAAAGTGCGGAAAAGTCATATAAATGGACATATTAGACCATAATACACCTTAAAATAGCAATAAAAGTGAGTTTACGTTAAGTCAAGAAATAAGAGTTTTTACTCTCTAGTGATCGTAAAATCGTGTTTTCTTGACTTTTTTCAAAGTGCGGAAAAGTCATATAAATGGACATATTAGACCATAATACACCTTAAAATAGCAATAAAAGTTACTTTATGTTAAGTCAAGAAATAAGAATTTTTACTCTCTAGTGAGCGTAAAATCGTGTTTTCTTGACTTTTTTCAAAGTTCGGAAAAGTCATATAAATGGACATATCAGACCATAATACAGCTTAAAATAGCAATAAAAGTGAGTTTACGTTAAGTCAAGAAATAAGAATTTTTACCCTCTAGTGAGCGTAAAATCGTCTTTTCTTGACTATTTTCAAAGTGCGGAAAAGTCATATAAATGGACATATTAGACCATAATACACCTTAAAATAGCAATAAAAGTGAGTTTACGTTAAGTCAAGAAATAAGAGTTTTTACTCTCTAGTGATCGTAAAATCGTGTTTTCTTGACTTTTTTCAAAGTGCGGAAAAGTCATATAAATGGACATATTAGACCATAATACACCTTAAAATAGCAATAAAAGTGAGTTTACGTAAAGTCAAGAAATAAGAGTTTTTACTCTCTAGTGATCGTAAAATCGTGTTTTCTTGACTTTTTTCAAAGTGCGGAAAAGTCATATAAATGGACATATTAGACCATAATACACCTTAAAATAGCAATAAAAGTTACTTTATGTTAAGTCAAGAAATAAGAATTTTTACTCTCTAGTGAGCGTAAAATCGTGTTTTCTTGACTTTTTTCAAAGTGCGGAAAAGTCATATAAATGGACATATCAGACCATAATACAGCTTAAAATAGCAATAAAAGTGAGTTTACGTTAAGTCAAGAAATAAGAATTTTTACCCTCTAGTTAGCGTAAAATCGTGTTTTCTTGACTTTTTTCAAAGTGCGGAAAAGTCATATAAATGGACATATTAGACCATAATACACCTTAAAATAGCAATAAAAGTGAGTTTACGTTAAGTCAAGAAATAAGAGTTTTTACTCTCTAGTGATCGTAAAATCGTGTTTTCTTGACTTTTTTCAAAGTGCGGAAAAGTCATATAAATGGACATATTAGACCATAATACACCTTAAAATAGCAATAAAACTGAGTTTACGTAAAGTCAAGAAATAAGAGTTTTTACTCTCTAGTGATCGTAAAATCGTGTTTTCTTGACTTTTTTCAAAGTGCGGAAAAGTCATATAAATGGACATATCAGACCATAATACAGCTTAAAATAGCAATAAAAGTGAGTTTACGTTAAGTCAAGAAATAAGAATTTTTACCCTCTAGTGTGCGTAAAATCGTGTTTTCTTGACTTTTTTCAAAGTGCGGAAAAGTCATATAAATGGACATATTAGACCATAATACACCTTAAAATAGCAATAAAAGTGAGTTTACGTTAGGTCAAGAAATAAGAGTTTTTACTCTCTAGTGATCGTAAAATCGTGTTTTCTTGACTTTTTTCAAAGTGCGGAAAAGTCATATAAATGGACATATTAGACCATAATACACCTTAAAATAGCAATAAAAGTTACTTTACGTTAAGTCAAGAAATAAGAATTTTTACCCTCTAGTGAGCGTAAAATCGTGTTTTCTTGACTTTTTTCAAAGTGCGGAAAAGTCATATAAATGGACATATTAGACCATAATACACCTAAAAATAGCAATAAAATTGAGTTTACGTTAAGTCAAGAAATAAGAATTTTTACCCTCTAGTGATCGTAAAATCGTGTTTTCTTGACTTTTTTCAAAGTGCGGAAAAGTCATATAAATGGACATATTAGACCATAATACACCTTAAAATAGCAATAAAAGTGAGTTTACGTTAAGTCAAGAAATAAGAGTTTTTACTCTCTAGTGATCGTAAAATCGTGTTTTCTTGACTTTTTTCAAAGTGCGGAAAAGTCATATAAATGGACATATTAGACCATAATACACCTTAAAATAGCAATAAAAGTGAGTTTACGTAAAGTCAAGAAATAAGAGTTTTTACTCTAGTGATCGTAAAATCGTGTTTTCTTGACTTTTTTCAAAGTGCGGAAAAGTCATATAAATGGACATATCAGACCATAATACACCTAAAAATAGCAATAAAAGTGAGTTTACGTTAAGTCAACAAATAAGAGCTTTTACTCTCTAGTGATCGTAAAATCGTGTTTTCTTGACTTTTTTCAAAGTGCGGAAAAGTCATATAAATGGACATATTAGACCATAATACACCTTAAAATAGCAATAAAAGTTACTTTATGTTAAGTCAAGAAATAAGAATTTTTACTCTCTAGTGAGCGTAAAATCGTGTTTTCTTGACTTTTTACAAAGTGCGGAAAAGTCATATAAATGGACATATCAGACCATAATACAGCTTAAAATAGCAATAAAAGTGAGTTTACGTTAAGTCAAGAAATAAGAATTTTTACCCTCTAGTGAGCGTAAAATCGTGTTTTCTTGACTTTTTTCAAAGTGCGGAAAAGTCATATAAATGGACATATTAGACCATAATACACCTTAAAATAGCAATAAAAGTGAGTTTACGTAAAGTCAAGAAATAAGAGTCTTTACTCTCTAGTGATCGTAAAATCGTGTTTTCTTGACTTTTTTCAAAGTGCGGAAAAGTCATATTAATGGACATATCAGACCATAATACAGCTTAAAATAGCAATAAATGTGAGTTTACGTTAAGTCAAGAAATAAGAATTTTTACCCTCTAGTGAGCGTAAAATCGTGTTTTCTTGACTTTTTTCAAAGTGCGGAAAAGTCATATAAATGTACATATTAGACCATAATACACCTAAAAATAGCAATAAAAGTGAGTTTACGTTAAGTCAAGAAATAAGAATTTTTACCCTCTAGTGATCGTAAAATCGTGTTTTCTTGACTTTTTTCAAAGTGCGGAAAAGTCATATAAATGGACATATTAGACCATAATACACCTTAAAATAGCAATAAAAGTGAGTTTACCTTAAGTCAAGAAATAAGAGTTTTTACTCTCTAGTGATCGTAAAATCGTGTTTTCTTGACTTTTTTCAAAGTGCGGAAAAGTCATATAAATGGACATATTAGACCATAATACACCTTAAAATAGCAATAAAAGTTACTTTATGTTAAGTCAAGAAATAAGAATTTTTACTCTCTAGTGATCGTAAAATCGTGTTTTCTTGACTTTTTTCAAAGTGCGGAAAAGTCATATAAATGGACATATTAGACCATAATACACCTTAAAATAGCAATAAAAGTTACTTTATGTTAAGTCAAGAAATAAGAATTTTTACTCTCTAGTGAGCGTAAAATCGTGTTTTCTTGACTTTTTTCAAAGTGCGGAAAAGTCATATAAATGGACATATTAGACCATAATACACCTTAAAATAGCAATAAAAGTGAGTTTACGTTAAGTCAAGAAATAAGAGTTTTTACTCTCTAGTGATCGTAAAATCGTGTTTTCTTGACTTTTTTCAAAGTGCGGAAAAGTCATATAAATGGACATATTAGACCATAATACACCTTAAAATAGCAATAAAAGTGAGTTTACGTTAAGTCAAGAAATAAGAGTTTTTACTCTCTAGTGATCGTAAAATCGTGTTTTCTTGACTTTTTTCAAAGTGCGGAAAAGTCATATAAATGGACATATTAGACCATAATACACCTTAAAATAGCAATAAAAGTTACTTTATGTTAAGTCAAGAAATAAGAATTTTTACTCTCTAGTGAGCGTAAAATCGTGTTTTCTTGACTTTTTTCAAAGTTCGGAAAAGTCATATAAATGGACATATCAGACCATAATACAGCTTAAAATAGCAATAAAAGTGAGTTTACGTTAAGTCAAGAAATAAGAATTTTTACCCTCTAGTGAGCGTAAAATCGTCTTTTCTTGACTATTTTCAAAGTGCGGAAAAGTCATATAAATGGACATATTAGACCATAATACACCTTAAAATAGCAATAAAAGTGAGTTTACGTTAAGTCAAGAAATAAGAGTTTTTACTCTCTAGTGATCGTAAAATCGTGTTTTCTTGACTTTTTTCAAAGTGCGGAAAAGTCATATAAATGGACATATTAGACCATAATACACCTTAAAATAGCAATAAAAGTGAGTTTACGTAAAGTCAAGAAATAAGAGTTTTTACTCTCTAGTGATCGTAAAATCGTGTTTTCTTGACTTTTTTCAAAGTGCGGAAAAGTCATATAAATGGACATATCAGACCATAATACAGCTTAAATAGCAATAAATGTGAGTTTACGTTAAGTCAAGAAATAAGAATTTTTACCCTCTAGTGAGCGTAAAATCGTGTTTTCTTGACTTTTTTCAAAGTGCGGAAAAGTCATATAAATGGACATATTAGACCATAATACACCTTAAAATAGCAATAAAAGTGAGTTTACGTTAAGTCAAGAAATAAGAATTTTTACCCTCTAGTGAGCGTAAAATCGTGTTTTCTTGACTTTTTTCAAAGTGCGGAAAAGTCATATAAATGGACATATTAGACCATAATGCACCTTAAAATAGCAATAAAAGTGAGTTTACGTTAAGTCAAGAAATAAGAGTTTTTACTCTCTAGTGATCGTAAAATCGTGTTTTCTTGACTTTTTTCAAAGTGCGGAAAAGTCATATAAATGGACATATTAGACCATAATACACCTTAAAATAGCAATAAAAGTGAGTTTACGTAAAGTCAAGAAATAAGAGTTTTTACTCTCTAGTGATCGTAAAATCGTGTTTTCTTGACTTTTTTCAAAGTGCGGAAAAGTCATATAAATGGACATATCAGACCATAATACAGCTTAAAATAGCAATAAAAGTGAGTTTACGTTAAGTCAAGAAATAAGAATTTTTACCCTCTAGTGAGCGTAAAATCGTGTTTTCTTGACTTTTTCAAAGTGCGGAAAAGTCATATAAATGGACATATTAGACCATAATACACCTTAAAATAGCAATAAAAGTGAGTTTACGTTAAGTCAAGAAATAAGAGTTTTTACTCTCTAGTGATCGTAAAATCGTGTTTTCTTGACTTTTTTCAAAGTGCGGAAAAGTCATATAAATGGACATATCAGTCCATAATACACCTAAAAATAGCAATAAAAGTGAGTTTACGTTAAGTCAAGAAATAAGAATTTTTACCCTCTAGTGAGCGTAAAATCGTGTTTTCTTGACTTTTTTCAAAGTGCGGAAAAGTCATATAAATGGACATATTAGACCATAATACACCTTAAAATAGCAATAAAAGTGAGTTTACGTTAAGTCAAGAAATAAGAGTTTTTACTCTCTAGTGATCGTAAAATCGTGTTTTCTTGACTTTTTTCAAAGTGCGGAAAAGTCATATAAATGGACATATCAGACCATAATACAGCTTAAAATAGCAATAAATGTGAGTTTACGTTAAATCAAGAAATAAGAATTTTTACCCTCTAGTGAGCGTAAAATCGTGTTTTCTTGACTTCTTTCAAAGTGCGGAAAAGTCATATAAATGGACATATTAGACCATAATACACCTAAAAATAGCAATAAAAGTGAGTTTACGTCAAGAAATAAGAATTTTTACCCTCTAGTGATCGTAAAATCGTGTTTTCTTGACTTTTTTCAAAGTGCGGAAAAGTCATATAAATGGACATATTAGACCATAATACACCTTAAAATAGCAATAAAAGTGAGTTTACGTTAAGTCAAGAAATAAGAGTTTTTACTCTCTAGTGATCGTAAAATCGTGTTTTCTTGACTTTTTTCAAAGTGCGGAAAAGTCATATAAATGGACATATTAGACCATAATACACCTTAAAATAGCAAAAAAGTGAGTTTACGTAAAGTCAAGAAATAAGAGTTTTTACTCTCTAGTGATCGTAAAATCGTGTTTTCTTGACTTTTTTCAAAGTGCGGAAAAGTCATATAAATGGACATATCAGACCATAATACACCTAAAAATAGCAATAAAAGTGAGTTTACGTTAAGTCAAGAAATAAGAGTTTTTTACTCTCTAGTGATCATAAAATCGTGTTTTCTGGACTTTTTTCAAAGTGCGGAAAAGTCATATAAATGGACATATTAGACCATAATACACCTTAAAATAGCAATAAAAGTGAGTTTACGTTAAGTCAAGAAATAAGAGTTTTTACTCTCTAGTGATCGTAAAATCGTGTTTTCTTGACTTTTTTCAAAGTGCGGAAAAGTCATATAAATGGACATATTAGACCATAATACACCTTAAAATAGCAATAAAAGTTACTTTATGTTAAGTCAAGAAATAAGAATTTTTACTCTCTAGTGAGCGTAAAATCGTGTTTTCTTGACTTTTTTCAAAGTGCGGAAAAGTCATATAAATGGACATATCAGACCATAATACAGCTTAAAATAGCAATAAAAGTGAGTTTACGTTAAGTCAAGAAATAAGAATTTTTACCCTCTAGTGAGCGTAAAATCGTGTTTTCTTGACTATTTTCAAAGTGCGGAAAAGTCATATAAATGGACATATTAGACCATAATACACCTTAAAATAGCAATAAAAGTGAGTTTACGTTAAGTCAAGAAATAAGAGTTTTTACTCTCTAGTGATCGTAAAATCGTGTTTTCTTGACTTTTTTCAAAGTGCGGAAAGGTCATATAAATGGACATATTAGACCATAATACACCTTAAAATAGCAATAAAAGTGAGTTTACGTAAAGTCAAGAAATAAGAGTTTTTACTCTCTAGTGATCGTAAAATCGTGTTTTCTTGACTTTTTTCAAAGTGCGGAAAAGTCATATAAATGGACATATCAGACCATAATACAGCTTAAAATAGCAATAAATGTGAGTTTACGTTAAGTCAAGAAATAAGAATTTTTACCCTCTAGTGAGCGTAAAATCGTGTTTTCTTGACTTTTTTCAAAGTGCGGAAAAGTCATATAAATGGACATATTAGACCATAATACACCTTAAAATAGCAATAAAAGTGAGTTTACGTTAAGTCAAGAAATAAGAATTTTTACCCTCTAGTGAGCGTAAAATCGTGTTTTCTTGACTTTTTTCAAAGTGCGGAAAAGTCATATAAATGGACATATTAGACCATAATGCACCTTAAAATAGCAATAAAAGTGAGTTTACGTTAAGTCAAGAAATAAGAGTTTTTACTCTCTAGTGATCGTAAAATCGTGTTTTCTTGACTTTTTTCAAAGTGCGGAAAAGTCATATAAATGGACATATTAGACCATAATACACCTTAAAATAGCAATAAAAGTGAGTTTACGTAAAGTCAAGAAATAAGAGTTTTTACTCTCTAGTGATCGTAAAATCGTGTTTTCTTGACTTTTTTCAAAGTGCGGAAAAGTCATATAAATGGACATATTAGACCATAATACACCTTAAAATAGCAATAAAAGTTACTTTATGTTAAGTCAAGAAATAAGAATTTTTACTCTCTAGTGAGCGTAAAATCGTGTTTTCTTGACTTTTTTCAAAGTGCGGAAAAGTCATATAAATGGACATATCAGACCATAATACAGCTTAAAATAGCAATAAAAGTGAGTTTACGTTAAGTCAAGAAATAAGAATTTTTACCCTCTAGTTAGCGTAAAATCGTGTTTTCTTGACTTTTTTCAAAGTGCGGAAAAGTCATATAAATGGACATATTAGACCATAATACACCTTAAAATAGCAATAAAAGTGAGTTTACGTTAAGTCAAGAAATAAGAGTTTTTACTCTCTAGTGATCGTAAAATCGTGTTTTCTTGACTTTTTTCAAAGTGCGGAAAAGTCATATAAATGGACATATTAGACCATAATACACCTTAAAATAGCAATAAAACTGAGTTTACGTAAAGTCAAGAAATAAGAGTTTTTACTCTCTAGTGATCGTAAAATCGTGTTTTCTTGACTTTTTTCAAAGTGCGGAAAAGTCATATAAATGGACATATCAGACCATAATACAGCTTAAAATAGCAATAAAAGTGAGTTTACGTTAAGTCAAGAAATAAGAATTTTTACCCTCTAGTGTGCGTAAAATCGTGTTTTCTTGACTTTTTTCAAAGTGCGGAAAAGTCATATAAATGGACATATTAGACCATAATACACCTTAAAATAGCAATAAAAGTGAGTTTACGTTAGGTCAAGAAATAAGAGTTTTTACTCTCTAGTGATCGTAAAATCGTGTTTTCTTGACTTTTTTCAAAGTGCGGAAAAGTCATATAAATGGACATATTAGACCATAATACACCTTAAAATAGCAATAAAAGTTACTTTACGTTAAGTCAAGAAATAAGAATTTTTACCCTCTAGTGAGCGTAAAATCGTGTTTTCTTGACTTTTTTCAAAGTGCGGAAAAGTCATATAAATGGACATATTAGACCATAATACACCTAAAAATAGCAATAAAATTGAGTTTACGTTAAGTCAAGAAATAAGAATTTTTACCCTCTAGTGATCGTAAAATCGTGAGTATTAGTCCCGGATGAGCCAATTGATTTAACGATAATCCTGCCGCTAGGGGCGCTGGTGTCGCTAGTGTCGGTGCGTGCGACGGCGGCGGCGGTGTGTTTGAAAAGCGCCCTGAGCGGTAGGATTATCGTTAAATCGGTTGGCTCATCCGGGACGAGTTGAAAGAATTGAGGAAGTGACGTGGAGTGTTTTTGATTGGTTCGTTAATTTGGGGTGGGAGATGGAGGAAGGGAGATGGAGGAGTATGGAGGTCGCGTGATGGAGAGGAGCTGGGTGGCGAGGTGTTGTCTGTGCGGAGGTCGGTACTGAAAGAGGGGTAAAGATGGGGAGCGAGGGATAAAAAGTGTAACAGAAAGTGACGTGTGAAGTTGTGATTGGTGGGAGTAAGAAGTGATTTTATTGGTGGAAAGGAACAAATGAGAGTTGTTGATTGGTAGGAATAAGAGGGATTATGATTGGTGGAAAAGAAAAAGTTGTGGGAGTGGGGTATGTTGGAGGTGATGGGAAAGGTGAGTTTTGCTAGCAGCAAGATTTGCAAAAGCCTGTCTTGAACTGATCAGCAATTTTTGAACGTCGGATGGTAGTTTTCTTGAGTGGATAGAGAGATGGGGGCGATATGAGATGCGGTGGCGAAAATGGGGACTAGACAAGGTTGTTGAGACAAGAGGTTTAAGGACGAGGAAATTTGGAGGTTAGTGGTGAACACGGCGGTCGCAAGAGGTGGGGGTAAGGAGACGCAGTGGTGAGAATGGGAACTAAAAGAAGATGGCGGTAGCAAGAGGTTAGAAGAGTAGATTTTGAGGTTAAAATAGCGGGAACTAAAAATGGCGGAGGGTCTGCGACAAGGAGATGCGGTGAGAACTAAACAAGATGGCGGACGCAAGAGGTGGGAAAGGAGGTTTGAGGTTACAGTACCAAAACACGAAAGGATATATTCCTACGCCAAGCAGGTCCGAAAAATAATTATGCGTGTGTTACTTACCTGTTACCGGTGTGGATGCGTCACCAAAAGCGCGGCACGCGAGACGGAAAAATAAAAGCAAACTGTTTTTGAAAATGCTTAACCAGCTTTAAGATCAACCAACATCACTACGCACTGATATACCTAGGTTTTTAAAGCGGTACAGACACCCTTTGCAGAGGCGTAATTTAACTATACCAAAAACCTGGTACTGGACCATCGTGATGGTCGCTAGCGTACGTAGGAGCAGGGTTCTCATAGCCGGTCGAAAGCGGTCAAAAACGTGTACGACGTAGGTGTTGGCAGTAGCTGCTGCCGAGGCAACCGTCGAGGTGCGAATGAACGAGATCTGTTCTTGCAGGCAATCTGGTTGAGAGATGAGAGGCGCGGTGGTAAAAATGTGAACTAAACAAGATGGCGGAGGCACGAAGTTGAGGTTAAGGAGCGGCGAGGTGTTGACTGTGCGGCGGTTGGGGTCTGAAAGAGGGGGAAAGATGGCGAACGAGGGATAAAAAGTATAACAGAAAGTGACGTGTGAAGTTGTCATTGGTGGGAATAAGAAGTGATGTTATTGGTGGAAAGGAACAAATGAAAGTTGCTGATTGGCGAGAATAAGAGAGATTATGATTGGTGGAAAGAAAAAAAAGGTGTGGGAGTGGGGTATGTTGGAGGTGATGGAAAAGGCAAGTTTTGCTACCAACAACATTTGCAAAAGCCTATCCAGAACTCATCAGCAATTTTAAATAACTAGTGTTTCGGGGGTTTTCTCTGGTTGGTAGACGAATGCAAGCTGTTTCTACCATACTTATATTATTCGTCTTTTTCCTTTTTTTTTTAAAATGACTAGTTTTTTTTTTTTTTTTGGGAGTTTTCTGCGGATGGTAAACAAATGCAAGCTCTTTCTGCTTTTTCATAGGTTTTCCCTGGTTGGTAGGCGTTTTCTGTACTGGTTGACGAAGGCGTTTCTAATTTTGGAGGTTTTCTCAGGTTTTTAGCGGTTGTCCCTGCCCGGTAGGCAAATGATGAAGTTTTACCTTGTCGGCGCACGGATATTAGGCACGTACTGGCGCGCACACACACACACACACACACACACACACACACACACACAGAGAGAGACAGACAGACACACAGACAGGCACACACACACGGACATGTTTCGAAAAATGCTTTTTTTTTTTTTTTTTTTTTTTTGATTCAGGAGGTCTCAAAACGTGTATTTACGGTGAAATCTCGGTATCGAATTTTTGGGCGGAATGCAATACTTCCCCTACTTACTATACGTAGTAGAGAAAGTAAAAAAGTATTGAAAAATTTAAGGAAATAACAAGCAATACCTCAAAAGTGTACTATCTTGTTTTCACGGGTTTTCCAGATCGGTAAGCGTTAGAATACTCTTAGAGCTTTTTTCAGGTTTTTTCGCGTTTTACCTGGCAGGTAGGCAGATGATAAAGTTTTTCTATAATGTCATCGTTTTGGCTTGTGGCGCACAGACACTAGGCACATACTCACACACACACACACACAAACACACACACACACACAAACACACACACACACACACACACACACTAAAATAGTAGCGTATAAAAAAATTTAACAAACCGTAGATTTTCAAGAAAATTCCCACACCGCAAACTACCCGTTTAGCGGGAGAAAGTTCATTATTTTTATTGTTTTAAAAATGGCTCTAACCCCTTTTGATTACGGTACGGTATGTTTAAGATATCTGCATGACAAATAAAATGTATAACTTCAATTTTCTGGGAATTGCTGTGAAGTAGTCTCATTGTGAATGTCTTTTGTACAACTGTTAAACCGTAGGAAACGAAGCCTTACTGTACAAGGACGTTAAAGCACACAATTTATGTGTATTATTATTATTATTATTATTATTATTATTACTTTGTGGCGTTGTGTATTTACAAAGTTTGCATGTTGATTTTAATGTTTAAAAGCTTTAGACCTTTCTCACTAAAACTCGACATTCGTTTAACTTTTCTTTTTTCATTTTCATACAAAGAGAACGGAATTTCACAAGTGAAACAGCACTGGAAAACTAAATACTTGTTTTGAGGTCCACTGAATAAAAACATTTTTAGAAAATTCTGTGTGTGTATGTGTCAGAGCAGCATAACTCAAAAATGAAAAGTTGGATAAATACTAAACTTGGTATTTAGGTTGAGTACCTTCCAAAGATACGACACAGAGAGTTTCAAGAAAACCCCTCCACCCCCAAACTACCCTTTACATGAACTATTTTCCGAAATGTTTTATTTTCTAAAATTGATTCTGACGATTTTAATTACAACACCATATATTAAAGACATTTATATGAAAAATAAAATGTATATCTTGAATTTTGTGGAAATAGCCTGTGAAGTCCTCTTGATTCGGAAGAAATTTTCTATGATCTTGTATAACTGCTAAGGTTTGAGAAAAACATAGAACACAAAAAATTTAGATCTTTTTAAAAACACGCACAATTTATTTGAAATAACTTTTTTGTGACGATAGCCATTTCCGAAATATTTGTTATAAATGGTTCGAATTGTACAATGCTTAGCCATTCTACTTCACTTCTTTCAAACTGCTTAAAAATCATATAAATGAATGTATCACCTCATAATAAGCCTCTATATACGAAAAATGCTGAGTATTCAAAAAGTCAAGAAATTCGATTTTCTAGCCCCTAGTGAGTGAAAAATCGCGTTTACTTCGCTTCTTTCAAACTGCTTCTACCCTTTACATGAACTATTTTCCGGAATGTTTTATTTTCTAAAACTGTCTCTGACGATTTTAATTACAACACCATATATTAAAGACATTTATATGAAAATAAAATGTATATCTTGAATTTTGTGGAAATAGCCTGTGAAGTCCTCTTGATTCGGAAGAAATTTTCTATGATCTTGTATAACTGCTAAGGTTTGAGAAAAACATAGAACACAAAAAATTTAGATCTTTTTAAAAACACGCACAATTTATTTGAAATAACTTTTTTGTGACGTGAGCCATTTCCGAAATATTTGTTATAAATGGTTCGAATTGTACAATGCTTAGCCATTCTACTTCACTTCTTTCAAACTGCTTAAAAATCATATAAATGAATGTATCACCTCATAATAAGCCTCTATATACGAAAAATGCTGAGTATTCAAAAAGTCAAGAAATTCGATTTTCTAGCCCCTAGTGAGTGAAAAATCGCGTTTACTTCGCTTCTTTCAAACTGCTTCTACCCTTTACATGAACTATTTTCCGGAATGTTTTATTTTCTAAAACTGTCTCTGACGATTTTAATTACAACACCATATATTAAAGACATTTATATGAAAATAAAATGTATATCTTGAATTTTGTGGAAATAGCCTGTGAAGTCCTCTTGATTCGGAAGAAATTTTCTATGATCTTGTATAACTGCTAAGGTTTGAGAAAAACATAGAACACAAAAAATTTAGATCTTTTTAAAAACACGCACAATTTATTTGAAATAACTTTTTTGTGACGTGAGCCATTTCCGAAATATTTGTTATAAATGGTTCGAATTGTACAATGCTTAGCCATTCTACTTCACTTCTTTCAAACTGCTTAAAAATCATATAAATGAATGTATCACCTCATAATAAGCCTCTATACGAAAAATGCTGAGTATTCAAAAAGTCAAGAAATTCGATTTTCTAGCCCCTAGTGAGTGAAAAATCGCGTTTACTTCGCTTCTTTCAAACTGCTTCTACCCTTTACATGAACTATTTTCCGGAATGTTTTATTTTCTAAAACTGTCTCTGACGATTTTAATTACAACACCATATATTAAAGACATTTATATGAAAATAAAATGTATATCTTGAATTTTGTGGAAATAGCCTGTGAAGTCCTCTTGATTCGGAAGAAATTTTCTATGATCTTGTATAACTGCTAAGGTTTGAGAAAAACATAGAACACAAAAAATTTAGATCTTTTTAAAAACACGCACAATTTATTTGAAATAACTTTTTTGTGACGTCAGCCATTTCCGAAATATTTGTTATAAATGGTTCGAATTGTACAATGCTTAGCCATTCTACTTCACTTCTTTCAAACTGCTTAAAAATCATATAAATGAATGTATCACCTCATAATAAGCCTCTATATACGAAAAATGCTGAGTATTCAAAAAGTCAAGAAATTCGATTTTCTAGCCCCTAGTGAGTGAAAAGGTTTGAGGAAACACACACAATTTATTTGAAATAACTTTTTTGTGACGTCAGCCATTTTGGAGATATGTGTTATAAATGGTTGGAATTGTACAGTGCTTAGCCATTCTTTTTTAAAAGGCATGACGCCATGTTGATGGAAAGAATTTAGAATTTTAAGACCAGTGTATAGCGTCCCTTTGGATGTCTAACGGTTGTGCAATGCAACCATTTCCCGAAAAGTTTATCCGGATTAAAATTAAGTGGATATGAAAATAAACTTTCGTACTCACCTATAAGAAATAGAGGGTAGAGGACGTACGAACGAAGCACTTTGAGAATTTATATTCAACAGTTGGTGTTACTCCTTAGAAAGGAAGTATCTGCTGATTGTATTTAATTCATACATTTTACATAACACGTATGCACTGGCACAACATAAAACACTACACACGATACTCATAGTTTTAATATTGCACTAATAACATCAGGAATAACTGAGGTCAGCTCGTTCGCATTCAGCGCTACACGCAAAAGAGCCGTGTGCTGATGACAGTGAAAGGTGAGAGATGCGGAAATTCGTCAGCAATACAATAAATGCAACCTTTATGTCGGCGGTGAGAATTGTACAGTGGCGGTTGGTGTCAGCATGACTCTAAGTTTTTAAAACTAGACAATTTTTTAGCGAAACGAGGCATTTAACTCGACACAAATGATGAAACAACGGTTGCAATAAGCGAGCTTATAAAAACCCTGTGCGAACAGCAAAAGCCCGTAGTTAGAAACGAAAGCGATAGTGTGTTTTTCTACAAAATCGTTCTATTTGACGAAAAATAATTTTAAAATAAAAACAAAATAGCCGCAGTACTTTGCAGGGAAAGAGCGATCGGTGCATTCGGACGATAAGATGGACCAACAACCCGGAGGAAGTCGCGATGACACCTTGCAGCCTACGTTCGAAATTATAGGACACAAGCAGAGGAGGTTGCCAAAGCTTTTTTCCGGCTTTACAGAGTCTCAAATTACGTTAAACCCGGTCCCCAGAGATGTTAACCCGGAGCAATGGGTATCGCATTTGTTTAACGATATTCTAAACTTTGCGAAAGAGAACCTGTTAGAAAACGAACCCGGATATTTAGGCATATCCATAACAGACGAAAAGGAGACGTCCAAAGCCTTCAACATGAGCGTGAGGCGCATAGAGCAATTGAATGCGGATGTCATTGTTGGAAGCATCGAAAAAGTAATGCAAAGTAACCAACAATTCTTGCTAAGCGGGCCTCTTCACGTCACGTTTGTGTGGACCAAGGAGGTCTCGGGTTCGTGCCACCAACCTTGCGATGCCTGTAGGGACAATAAAGGCATTGTCGAAATAGCCAACAAAGACAACTTGTGTTTAGCAAGAGCCATTGTTGTAGTTAAAGCCAAAGTGGATCGCGACGTCAATTATAGAACGATGACGCGTTCCGAGTATCTACAAAAATCGAAGGCCGTAGCCTTGTGCGCGAGCATCGGTCAAGGTCACGACAGGTGCACGATAGACGACGTGAGACGCTTCGACGCAGCGTTAAAGGGCTACGCTGTGACGGTGTTTGGCGATCATACGGGGAAGCACGTGCTGTACGCGTCGGATAAGAAATGCGATAAATACATCGACGTCATGCTCCACGCCGGGCACTTTAATGCTATCGTGAACCTTCACAAGTGCTTTAAATGCAAATGGTATTGCCGCCGGTGTCATCATCCCTCGGCACACAAAAAAGAATTTCATAGGTGCGACGCCAGGTGTGCTAAATGCCATCAGCAGTGCGATGCGCGATTTGACGCCTACATACGCTGCGCCGAGTGCAACAGAGATTTTAAGGGACCGACATGCTTTGCAAACCACGCAAAGAAAGGCGTTTTTTACCCAAAGGCGCTGTCGGTGTGCGATGTAGAAAAGGTGTGCACGTCTTGCAATAAGCTCGTGAATGCGAGGCACAGAAAAACCGCGCACCAGTGCGGGGAAAAGTACTGCAATCATTGCAAGGCACACGTGAATTCTAGCCACATGTGCTATATGCAGCCGTATGCTACAAAGAACAAAAGAAACCGGTACGTGTTTATGTTTATCGACTTTGAATGCACGCAAAACATTCCATATACCGGCAAAAAGGACACATACCAGCATGTACCTAACTTGTGCGTGTTGTACCAAGCCTGTTCGCTGTGCATCGACCAACGCCACAAGACGGCATACTGTACCGAATGCGGTTGCAAAGAATGGGTGTTTATGGACGAGCCCGTGAAGCAGCTTTTCGAGCACATCGCGCAGGCGAGGTTCGAAGCCTGGGACGTCTACGTCGTGGCGCATAACCTCAGAGCTTACGACGGGCAGTTTCTATTAAAGTACATGGTGGCGCACTTAGACTGGGTGCCGGAGCTCATCATGAACGGCAGCAAGATCTACAGGATGAGGTACGGTGACGTCACATTTCTAGACTCGCTCAACTTCATACCCATGCCACTCTCCCGCTTTTCCAAGACCTTCGGATTGAAGGAATGCAAAGGTTATTTCCCGTACCTGTTTAACACGAAGGAAAACGAGCGGTACGTGGGTTCGATTCCCGACAAAAGGCATTACTGCCCGGAGGGCATGTCGGCGGAGGGTCGGAAAGCCTTCGAGCAGTGGCACGAAGAAAAGGCGTCCTCCGGGTACGTCTTCGACATGAGGGCGGAAATGGTGGCGTATTGCAAGATGGACGTATTTCTACTCAGTCAGGGAACTTCCAAATTCAGAAGGGAATTCTTGGACGAGAACGGAATAGACCCGTTCAGAGAATGCGTCACCATTGCGCAGGCGTGCATGTGCGTGTATAGAAAGCGCTTCATGCCGCTTAAAAAAATTGCCCTCTTGCCAGCGGGCGGGTATCGACTAGCGGACCGGCAGTCTCGCGCCGCATGCATATGGCTAACTTGGCTAGAGATGCAAAACCGCATCGTCATCCAGCACGCCATGCGAGGACGCGAAGTTAAAATCGTGGGGCACAAGGTGGACGGGTACAGAGAGGCCGAAAAAACCGCGTACTTTTTCCACGGGTGCTTTTACCACGGCTGCAGGCGGTGCTTTCACAATCGCCATGCGGCGATATACAACTCGGGACACGAAACCATGACCTCCAGGTTAGAGAGCACCGAGAAGGTCACGGCCAAGATCAAGGCCGCCGGCTACGCCGTGGTGGAAATGTGGGAGTGCGAGTTTAACGCCGCGATGAAGGCCAACCAGGACCTGGCGCGCCACGCAAGGGACTTTCCGGTACCCGAACCCCTGAACCCCAGAGACGCCTTCTACGGAGGTCGCACCAACTGCACCAAGACGTACTGCGAGGCGAAGGGGGATAGCAAGATCTACTACTACGACGTATGCAGCCTGTACCCGTACGTGAACAAGACGAAGCCCTACCCCGTGGGCCACCCCAAGATCCACGTGGATCGATTCCCGCGCTTGGAAGACGTGGGGGGCGGGTTGGTGAAGTGCGAGGTTCTACCGCCGCAACACCTGTACCACCCGGTGTTACCGGCGCGCATCGGCGGCAAGCTCATGTTCCCGCTATGCCGCGCTTGTGCGGAGGCGGAGAACCAAGACGAGTGCCACCACGGAGAGCGCGAGAGGGCGTTGTCGGGTACCTGGGTGATCGACGAGATGAAGGTCGCCCTGGAGGAGGGGTACCGCCTGCTGCGGGTCCACGAGATCTGGGAGTACGACGTGGTGCGGCACGAACCGACCACCGGAGCCAAGGGTCTCTTCGAGGACTACGTGAATCAGTTCTTGAAGATCAAGACCGAAGCCTCCGGCTGGCCCTCGGATTGCGACGACCCTGCCGCAAAGCAGCAGTACGTGGAGCAATTCTTCGAGCACGAAGGCGTCGCCCTGGATCCCCAGGCCGTCGCCACCAACCCCGGCAGGCGGGAGCTGGCCAAGCTGATGCTCAACAGCTTCTGGGGCAAACTCGGGCAGAGGGAAAACCTCCCCACGTGCGAGCTGGTGGACCGGTACGACCGACTCCTGGAGCTGCTCAACGACCCGGGCGTGGAAGTGCAGACCTACGTGCCCGTCACCGACCGGATCATGTACGTGGTGTGGAGGTACCGCGAGGAGTGCCGCAAGGTCAACCCCGCCGCCAACGCCGTCCTGGCGGCCTACACCACGGCTCACGCGCGCCTGGTGCTCTACTCCTACCTGAAGAGGCTGGGAGAACGCGTCTGCTACTTCGACACCGATTCCGTCGTCGTCGCCGCCGCTCCGGGCGACTGGACGCCGTCCGTCGGACGCCTCCTGGGGGACATGACGGACGAGCTGGAGAAGTACGGGCGGGGCTCTTACATTGCCCGGTTCGCCTCCACGGGGCCCAAGAGCTACTGCATGGAGATCGTTTGCCCCGAAACGGGCAAGACCTTCTCGGTGTGCAAGGTGAAGGGGATCACGCTCAATTCGGGCAACCTGGAGCTGGTGAACGCGGAGGTGATTCGCGACACGGTGCTGAGGGACAACGACCGCGCGGTGAAGCTGGCGGGTACGCAGATCTCGCGGAAACCGTCTTGGACGGTCGTCACCGAACCCAGCTCGAAGACGTTTAGGATGGTGGTCAACAAGCGCGTGCTCGCCGGCGATCACGATTCCTATCCCTACGGGTTCAAGAGGAACGCATAAATGAGACGTCCGCAGCCGCGCCAAAGTCATTTCGAACCGGGCGCCCTGAGCAGACGATGCCCGGTCCCCGAGACCTGCGGCGATTCGAGTTTCCCAGCACGATGCTCGTGGCGGGGCCGTCGCGCTGCGGCAAGTCGACCTTCGTGAAAAACCTGTTGCGCCACGCGCACCGGATGTTCGACGTGCGCCCCAGGAGGGTGCTGTGGTGCCACCCTCCGGAGTATTCGCCGAGACTCGAACCCTCGGCTCTGCGTTGCGAGACCCACGCGGGCATACCCGAACTTGCTTCGGTGGGCGAGAACGACCTCGTCGTCCTCGACGATCTGATGCTGGAGGGTGGCGGGAAGGACGTGTCCAATTTTTTCACCAGAGACTCCCATCATAAGCGCTTCGGCATCGTCTACATCCTGCAGAACGTGTTTCCGCAGGGTCAGAAATATCGCAACATCTCTCTGAATGCGAACTACGTCGTGGTCTTCAAGAACAACCGGGACAAGATGCAGATCGAGAGACTGTGCCAGCAGATCGAACCCAGGAACTCTAGGTTTCTCTTGGAGGCCTTCGAGAAGGCCGCCGAACGCCCTCACGGGTATCTCGTGTTGGACTGCACCCAGTACACGCCCGCCCGATACAGGTATCGAACCGGCGTGCTGCCGGGGGAAAACCTCTCTTATTTCGTACCCAACTGAGACCGCCGAGAGGACTCGGGTTCGTATCGTTCCATATCATCCCGGCAAGGCCTTGCCCGACTGAGGCCGTCGAGTCTAAATAAAAAGTATCGCTTTTGGAGCGAACGTCATTATCGCGCAAGCATGGCTAGAGGTAGGTCAAGGCTCGCGACGCTGACCAGTCCTCGCATAGCGAGACAGCACGGTAATTTGGCGGCTCTGGCTAAGGCGAAGGCCCCTCTGCGCAAAAAGTTGTTAAAAAATGCCGACGGCGATCTGATCAAGGCCATTAGCGAATGCATGCTCAACGTGTGCAGAGGTCACGTGCAACTTCCCGCAAAGTGCTTGGCTCGCCTAAAGAAGCACAAGGCTTCTTGGAGGAAGTTGACGGATAAACGGGTTCCTCTGAAGAAGAAGAAGAGCATCTTGGTTCAAAAAGGAGGTTTTTTGCCGGCATTCCTCCTACCCGTCCTGGCTTCGCTCGGCGGCGCGCTAGTGTCGAAATTAACAGGATGAAGTACGGCAGGCAGATCCTGGTTGCACCGCAACCGAAGACCGTCGACAAGCTTCACGCTGTAGACCGCACCATATCCAGATTGGCTAAAGAAATTCGGAACCTGCAGAGCGCAAAGCTCTCTGCCGACGAAAAGTGGCGGCTCGTAAAACATAAATTGGACAACTACCTCGATCTCGTGGCACAAGTCAGAAAGCCCTTCCTCGGCGACGACGACGACGACGACGATTACGAAGACGTGCACGAGCGCGTGCCGGTGAAGCAGGAGGTCGAACCCCGAACCATAAAGGTCAACCTCCTCTCGCCTCGCAAAAAGAAGAGGGCGAACCCTGCCACTCCGAAAAAGAAATCGAAATCGCCTTCCGCGTCGTACCATTTTCGCAAGCGCGTCTGGCAGCCCCTGTACAAGTAAAGCATGAAGGAATGGAAGGCGCTAAGGCGATACTATGCCAGACCGGAACACTATGCCGGTTTGGGCACGGTCAAGCCCCTTCGAAAGGCCACGGGCGCGTCTAAGGCGAACATCGAGTCCTTCCTTCGAACCCGGGACAGTTACACTCTGCACAAACCGGTCAGAAAGCGGTTCCCCACCAGATGTTATCACGTGACGAATATGGACGATCTTTGGGAGGCCGATCTAAACGTCATGAACAGCGTGAGGGAACATAACAAACCTTACGTGTACATTCTGACCGTTATCGACGTATTTTCCAAATATGCTTGGGCCGTACCCCTGAAATCGAAGCTGGGTACCGAGGTCGCGCAAGCGTTTCGCTCCATATTCTCCCAACGCGTCCCCAGGGTCCTCCAGACGGACAAGGGAACAGAGTTTACCAACAAGACTTTTCGCGACTTTCTGAAGAAACACGACGTGAAACATTACTCAACCAAAAATAACGTTAAAGCCAGCGTCGTGGAGCGCTTCAACCGCACCTTAAAAACCAAGATGTGGAGGTATTTCACGCACAAAAACAGTTACAGATACCTGGATGTCCTTCCGGCCTTACTCGAGTCGTACAATAGCTCGCATCACAGGTCCATAAAAATGGCTCCGAAGGACGTGAACGAATCTAACATTTTACGAGTGTACCGCAATCTCTATGCAAATAGGACCCTACCTCGCGCAGGGAAACCCACATTTTCCGTCGGCGATCACGTGCGCATCTCTAAAGAAAAAATGAAATTCGACAAGGGCTACGAGCAGAATTGGACGGACGAAATATTTCGGATAGCCGAGGTGGTGCGCGGTCGGCCGGTGGTATATAAGTTGAAGGATCTGGCCGGAGAAACCATAGACGGCACATTTTACACCCAGGAGCTACAAAAGGTCGCGCTACCTCGGACGTTTAAGATCGAGCGCGTTTTACAGACCAAGGGCCGAGGGCGCCACAAGCAGGTCTTGGTAAAGTGGAAGGGGTATCCGGCAAAGTTTAACTCGTGGGTTCTGGCTTCGACCGTCGATTCGACATGATTAAGACCAAGCCCTTCTCCATCACTCTCGTGAGCAACGCTTCCATGGAACACTTTACCGACAACACCACGGCTAGATTTTCTAACATCTTGCCCGAGAGAATCGTTCTGCAGGGAGAATGGGAGGTCGCCCTGCAAAAGGTCAGGTATCCGGTGAAATTTTATAACCTTTCGCCAGACCATGCCCGTCTCGCGGGCGCCAAGTACACCATGACGCTCCTCCCAACGCATTCCAAATTCAGTTTGCAAATGCCGCAAGGCATCGTGCACAATCCCAAAGACTTGGTGAACCTCGTCAACGCCGTTCTACTCGAACACTTGCACGTGGAAAACTTCTTCCTCTTCGACGAGCGCAAGCAGACGGTGGGCGTGAATGCCGCCGTCGCCCATCCCGAACCACTACCCGACATTCCGTTCGACGGGTTTGTGGAAAATGTCGCGCGCACGGTCGTACCGTACGCGGTCGGCGAATACGAAGCTCTCAACGATGCGCCCCACCAGAGACCCAAGCCGAAACCGAAACCGAAGCCCCGGGCTTCGGGGCAGCAGAAACCCGCGGCAGCTCGTTCCGTCAGACCCAAACGAGACGTTTCAAAATCGGAGGACCCTCCGGGACCTCTACACCGCATCCACAGTTTGCTCTTAACGCCCGCTATGGCAAAAATGTTGGGTTTCGAACCCTACGTCAACGTCGTTCTCGAAAAAGCTGCTAAACACCCCGTAGATCCTTATATGGGGTTTCCTTACGAAATGTTCGTCTATTGTAATCTAGTGTCCCCGCAAGTCGTGGGCGACACCTTCGCCCAAGTCATAGAGAGCGCTGCCGTGGAATACGAAAGAAGCAACAAAACTTACATGAGCGACGAAAAGACGTTTTTTCCCCAAAATTGGGTACCCTTGATTCAGCAAGACTTCAAGACGGTCAGCATAGATTTAAGGAACGGTTACGGCGATCTCTTGCCATTCGCCGACGGATTTTCCTCTACTGTAGTTCTCGCTTTTCGTCCGAAACAGGCGTAATGGACGTGCACGCCGTAACGCGGTACTACCTGAATCAGACCGGCGGAGCGTTCCACCATCGCGATTTCGCTCTCTACAGGGGCAAGCGCTACCAAAGAGGCAGCGGTCTCTTTTCAGCCCTCGGAGGACTCTTCAGAAGGTTGCTACCGTTTTTAAAGAGCGGAGCAAAAGCAGTCGGAAAGGAGGCCTTAAAGGCGGGCGCTCACGTTCTGTCCGATGTGACTGTGGCGGGAGCAGCGCCGAAGCAAGCGCTCCAGCGGAGGCTCAAGCAGTCCGGATACAATTTAAAACGAAAAGCCGACGAAAAGCTCGGTGCCATGCTCGGTTCCGGCGCCAGGCGTCTCAAGAGAATAAAACCGAGCAAATCCGGAAAGAGCAAGCAGTCCAAGCTGAAACGCGGTAGGCGCAAGGTGCAAGACGTATTTTCGTAATGGCAGACGCGACCGTCCACATGAGTTCCGAACTGGACCTCTTTACAGAGGTGCCGGTTCAGATGAGCATCGAGGAGTCACGGTTCCTATACCTAAACCCTCAAAACACTTTAATGAAAAATGCCCCCATCACCTTTCATTATTCCGAAAATGCGGACGATTACCTAGACTTGACCTACGTCGTACTCGAACTCATGGTGCGCGTTGTAGATGACAAAGGAGAGGCCTTAAACGCTGACGCTAACGCCACTCTGGTCAACAACGCCTTAAATTCCCTGTTTCAACAGATGGAGGTAACCCTCAATAACATCATCGTCTCCATGCCGCAAGCCGGTTACCCCTATAGAACCTACCTCGAGACGCTTCTCAATTACTCCGAAGATGCCATGAACACCAAACTAGAATCTACCCTCTGGAGAAAGGACACGGCAGGCATCATGGACACTTTTATCGCCAATGCGGGCTTTCAGTGGCGTCAGAGGTTTACCAAAGGGAGCAACGTCGTGCAGCTCATCGGTCCTCTGTCCAACGCTCTTTTTAGACAGGAGAAGCTGCTTTTGAACAACGTTAGCATGACCGTCAAGCTCACTCCCGCCTCTCCCCAGTTTTATCTGTTTTCCGACGTAGATACCTTTAAGGGGTACGCCGACATCGTGTCTGCCACGCTGCGCTTAAAATCGGTGCGGCCCTCGCCGACCATAAAGCTCGCGCACCAGGCCGTGCTCGCAAAGGGCAACGCAAAGTACCATCTCAAAGACGTCAGCTTTCACGCTCTCAGCATCCCCAAGGAGTCCAGGGCAATGACGTTTAGCGACGTGTGCGTAGGGCAAGTTCCAAGGAGAGTGGTAGTAGCCATGGTCACCGACAAGGCCTATTCCGGCCATTTTAACTCAAATCCGTACAACTTGAAACATTTTAAAATGAACTTCTTTCAGCTCTACGTGAATGGGCAACCCGTTCCCTCCCAACCTCTGCAACCCGACTTTACAAAAGGACACTATTTGCAATGCTTTCAAACCCTGCAGGACGGCCTAGGCATTCATTTCAAGGACGAGGGACACTCCATCTCCAGAGAAACCTACCCGCAAGGGTATACGATAATGGTTTTCGATCTCACTGCAGACATGAGCGCTAACGAGTCTCACATCTCGGGTCAGCGCCACGGAACCGTCTCTATAAGCATCGGTTTTGCCGATAAATTGACAGAACCGGTCATACTTCTGCTGCTAGCGGAAATACATCGCACGGTCGAAATCGACGCCAACCGATCCATTTTGGTATCATGAACACCTTTCAAATTCAACGGTTTCTATC
Organism: Deroplatys truncata; assembly: GCA_030765065.1. Lineage (NCBI taxonomy): Eukaryota > Metazoa > Arthropoda > Insecta > Mantodea > Mantidae > Deroplatys > Deroplatys truncata. The sequence goes on along the minus strand of JAUKNL010000740.1, from coordinate 27,674 downwards.
GACATGTCCCTCTACGCGCTCTCACTTTTTAGGCGTCTACCCCTGCGATAAACTACCCGTACTTCACGGCATTCCAACGCCTCCCTTGGCGCTAGTGGCTAACACCGACCCCAGCACCAAATCAGGGCAACACTGGGTTTGCATCTTTGTGGACAAAAACTCGCATGCAGAATATTTTGACAGTTACGGCATAGGACCGCTTTCACCCCATTTTCTCCGGTTCTTAAATTCGGTCTGCGGGACGCATTGGTCCACCAACGCTAGAAGGCTGCAAGGTTTCGACAGCACCACGTGCGGTCATTACGTCATCGCCTACCTCACCCACCGCTGCTCCGGCTTGCCTAAGCATACATTCTTCTCAAAATTTCACGTCAGCAATCACGCGCATAATGATGTCGTCATTCGCAAAACGTTCAAAAACGCATGCCGCGCAAAGTGCTCTGACGCTCGGCAAACTTGTCAACCCTTGAAGGTGAGTACGTGTGTGTGTGTGTGTGTGTGTGTGTGTGTGTCACTATTCAGCACATCTAAGCTAATCTATCGTCTTGCACGTGCTTTCAGAAGACGCTCCTGCTCATATAAAAAGCAACGTCACGGTGCCGCTCGCCTCATTCAGAGTGTACCATGCAGCGCGCGGATACAGTCCTGCTGCCATGCAGCACGCCGACCAGGTAGGTCCGCACCTATGTATTAGCTTGCTTTTTTTCTATCCTGTTTATCTCTCTCTATCCCTCACATTATTATTATTGTTTTGTGTGTTCCAGTATAACCGGATGTCGAACCCCGACCACCTCAAAACCCGGGGAAAAAAGGAAACTACCCATCTTCGACCTCCAACAGCATCCCGACAGCCCTGCTCCGCCAGCACAGTTCCAACACAGTGCAGTTGTGGGTCCTCTGGCGGATATCTACTTCCTCAACCCGCAACAAACTAAATTCGTCAGTGTGGGATTCTCCCCCCGGCCGCCGCACCATCTCGTCGTCACCATTGCCAAATGTGGACAGCACAACGCAGTCGTCATGAGTTCCTCGCAGTGGCACAAACTCGTCGAAGCCATCCCCATCATTCACAAACGCTTGAATGACCCGCAGGGACGTCTACAGCAATTTCAGTTCAGCGACAGCGTCACCATCGTGTTTAAGTTTGTGTTCGGAAAGCTAAAGCTCGTTTTCAAAGAACCGCAAGGCGCATCCGTTACGCTCAACCAACAAGAATGGCACGTGTTGCATACCCTGCAGCGCATCATTACCGACATCATCTATCACAAAAAGAAGGAAGAGACGGACGTGCAAAATCAAATCATGGCATACCACAAGTACATGCTTCACAACCATGCCTCCAACGTTCCCTTACATGACATGAATTTCACGCAGTTCACCAAGTACATACGGTGCGCCAATTTTAGAACATTCCTCGAGGTTCATCATTTCCTCAACACCCATTTCGCACTGCGCATCTCACAAAATAGTTCTTAGTGCGCATGTTTTTCTACCAGCGTTCCAACCGCACCTCACCCAAACATCTCGCGCCCTTCGCTCCCGCATTCGGGTCGCGAAGCATCCTATATCATACCCGATCACATTCACGGCATTTGCATGTTCAGCACCGTTCAAAACAGAGTTCTCCTCCAAGTCGAAAACCGTTAAATCAACGGACACAGTGTTTTTCCTGCGGATGTTGCGCAATAATCACTAAGCGCTTCCGGCGGATGTAGTGAACCTCCAACTAACGTTCCCCCACCAGTGCTTCCCCTGATGTGGTAATTCTCCAACCAACTTTTCCCCACCAGTGCTTCCCCCTGATGTGGTCGTTTGCATGTTCAGCACCGTTCAAAAAAAGAGTTCTCCTCCAAGTCGAAAACCGTTAAATAACGGACACAGTGTTTTTCCTGCGGATGTAGTGAACCTCCAACGAACGTTCCCCCACCAGTGCTTCCCCTGATGTGGTAATTCTCCAACCAACTTTTCCCCACCAGTGCTTCCCCCTCATGTGGTCGTTTGCATGTTCAGCACCGTTCAAAACAGAGTTCTCCTCCAAGGCGAAAACCGTTAAATCAACGGACACAGTGTTTTTCCTGCGGATGTAGTGAACCTCCAACGAACGTTCCCCCACCAGTGCTTCCCCTGATGTGGTAATTCTCCAACCAACTTTTCCCCACCAGTGCTTCCCCCTCATGTGGTCGTTTGCATGTTCAGCACCGTTCAAAACAGAGTTCTCCTCCAAGGCGAAAACCGTTAAATCAACGGACACAGTGTTTTTCCTGCGGATGTTGTGCAATAATCGCTAAGCGCTTCCGGCGTATGTAGCCAACCTCCAACGAACGTTTCCCCCACCACTGCTTCCCCTCATGTGGTGTTTCTCCAACGAACTTTTCCCCCACCAGTGCTTCCCCTGATGTGGTAAATCTCCAACGAACTTTTCCCCCACCAGTGATTTCCTGCTTCCGGCAGTTGGGTTATATTTATGCACGCGCATTCTTTACCCCTTCATTCGGTGCTAGCCAGCCGTGGGGAATGCCAGGACCGTCGTGTAAAGACTTCCACTGCTCGTTTTGCTTTCACCAAACGTGCAGCTGCGAACTTAAGCACCGTCTCACCCTCCTGTGCACGCAGTGTCAACACGGTTTCTACGAAGACCTCGATCATCTCAACAAGCAAATTCAGCAATTCCTTCGAAGGTACTCCGCTAGAAACACCACATGAACTGCTTCATCGTGCTCTATCGGTATCTCGATAACGGACGAAGAATCCACCTGCTACTGCCCAGGGAACGCCAAGTGCTGCTGCAGAACGGCATATACATCTTCGAACGTTATCCCCCAAGCGACGTCGACCTTGTGTGGAACCAACTTCCCGCAGACGCACAGGTAGTTTGCGCACCTTATCGCAGGTGTAAACAACACTACAACCTTCCTCATCAAACCACTCATATAGACGGTCCTCCCCCGTTTATCAAAAACTGCCATCTGTGCCGTCAGAATGTCACAGGACGTCCTTAAAGAGCTAGAAGAACTTTCCAGCAGCGCCCACACTCTCAGCGTATCTACGCTTCAACAGCACGTACCATATCGCGTCGTCGGCGTCAAAACAATCGACACCGTTCACGGTACAAAGCTCGTCGCCAAACTCGACAACGACACAGAAGTTTTCCTACCAACAAGATTTGCAAAAGCCTCTCCAGAACTCGTCAACAAACTCAACTCTAACTCATTCTGCATCATATACGCAGGCGAGGAAAAACTACGCAGCGGTTTCAAACGTCACATCGTCACGTTCTCCCCATATAACCCTAAATAATGTCCGACGAAACCTACCCCGTCCCCGTGGGGAACAATCTTAACCTACAACTCATTCTCAACGCAGCTTCACCTATCCGTATCCTCTGCATCTCCAACTCCTATTTCCGCAACAGCAGAGTTGTCACCATCACACTCGACGTCCAAGGGGCTCACGCCGTCCACGTCAAATGCGTACCTACCAAAGTACACCAGCATAAACAAGACGCACTATGCGTCATATACCTCGGCAACAGCAACATTCCTGCTCTAACCAACAAAGTCACATCCACAGGATGCTTCTCAACCAGCCATTACAACGAATTTACCATCCCCATCTATATACCAACCTTCACCGAGTTCGTCAACGAAAGTTTCTCTCACCTGCTCGTCACCTGCATCACCAAACCTATCCACCAATTTACCGCCGATAGCAGCAGCAGCGATGACGAGGACTCAAAGTGCACCACGTACTTTAAAATCATTGTTGTGCGCGAAATCTGTGTGTCCTAGTGCCTCAAAACAAAAACTATGAATTTTAATGTGCTTTTTTTTCTCCTAATATTTCTTATATTGTCCATTTATTCTATTCATATGTTAATCTCCTGTAATTAAATAATCCATTATGTTATTCTCAAACTATGTATTCATATGTTAAGCAAATAATACATCATGTTAATCAAAAAACTATGTATACATATCTTTATCCAATGTACTGTATTCAAATTATAAATAAAGAAAACAGTCCCGGATGAGCCAATTGCAATAACGATAATCCTACCGCTCAGGGCGCTTTTCAAACACACCGCCGCCGCCGTCGCACGCACCGACACTAGCGACACCAGCGCCCCTAGCGGCAGGATTATCGTTAAATCAATTGGCTCATCCGGGACTAATACTACTATCGTGTTTTCTTGACTTTTTTCAAAGTGCGGAAAAGTCATATAAATGGACATATTAGACCATAATACACCTTAAAATAGCAATAAAAGTGAGTTTACGTTAAGTCAAGAAATAAGAGTTTTTACTCTCTAGTGATCGTAAAATCGTGTTTTCTTGACTTTTTTCAAAGTGCGGAAAAGTCATATAAATGGACATATTAGACCATAATACACCTTAAAATAGCAATAAAAGTGAGTTTACGTAAAGTCAAGAAATAAGAGTTTTTACTCTCTAGTGATCGTAAAATCGTGTTTTCTTGACTTTTTTCAAAGTGCGGAAAAGTCATATAAATGGACATATCAGACCATAATACACCTAAAAATAGCAATAAAAGTGAGTTTACGTTAAGTCAACAAATAAGAGCTTTTACTCTCTAGTGATCGTAAAATCGTGTTTTCTTGACTTTTTTCAAAGTGCGGAAAAGTCATATAAATGGACATATTAGACCATAATACACCTTAAAATAGCAATAAAAGTTACTTTATGTTAAGTCAAGAAATAAGAATTTTTACTCTCTAGTGAGCGTAAAATCGTGTTTTCTTGACTTTTTACAAAGTGCGGAAAAGTCATATAAATGGACATATCAGACCATAATACAGCTTAAAATAGCAATAAAAGTGAGTTTACGTTAAGTCAAGAAATAAGAATTTTTACCCTCTAGTGAGCGTAAAATCGTGTTTTCTTGACTTTTTTCAAAGTGCGGAAAAGTCATATAAATGGACATATTAGACCATAATACACCTTAAAATAGCAATAAAAGTGAGTTTACGTAAAGTCAAGAAATAAGAGTCTTTACTCTCTAGTGATCGTAAAATCGTGTTTTCTTGACTTTTTTCAAAGTGCGGAAAAGTCATATAAATGGACATATCAGACCATAATACAGCTTAAAATAGCAATAAATGTGAGTTTACGTTAAGTCAAGAAATAAGAATTTTTACCCTCTAGTGAGCGTAAAATCGTGTTTTCTTGACTTTTTTCAAAGTGCGGAAAAGTCATATAAATGTACATATTAGACCATAATACACCTAAAAATAGCAATAAAAGTGAGTTTACGTTAAGTCAAGAAATAAGAATTTTTACCCTCTAGTGATCGTAAAATCGTGTTTTCTTGACTTTTTTCAAAGTGCGGAAAAGTCATATAAATGGACATATTAGACCATAATACACCTTAAAATAGCAATAAAAGTGAGTTTACCTTAAGTCAAGAAATAAGAGTTTTTACTCTCTAGTGATCGTAAAATCGTGTTTTCTTGACTTTTTTCAAAGTGCGGAAAAGTCATATAAATGGACATATTAGACCATAATACACCTTAAAATAGCAATAAAAGTTACTTTATGTTAAGTCAAGAAATAAGAATTTTTACTCTCTAGTGATCGTAAAATCGTGTTTTCTTGACTTTTTTCAAAGTGCGGAAAAGTCATATAAATGGACATATTAGACCATAATACACCTTAAAATAGCAATAAAAGTTACTTTATGTTAAGTCAAGAAATAAGAATTTTTACTCTCTAGTGAGCGTAAAATCGTGTTTTCTTGACTTTTTTCAAAGTGCGGAAAAGTCATATAAATGGACATATTAGACCATAATACACCTTAAAATAGCAATAAAAGTGAGTTTACGTTAAGTCAAGAAATAAGAGTTTTTACTCTCTAGTGATCGTAAAATCGTGTTTTCTTGACTTTTTTCAAAGTGCGGAAAAGTCATATAAATGGACATATTAGACCATAATAAACCTTAAAATAGCAATAAAAGTGAGTTTACGTTAAGTCAAGAAATAAGAGTTTTTACTCTCTAGTGATCGTAAAATCGTGTTTTCTTGACTTTTTTCAAAGTGCGGAAAAGTCATATAAATGGACATATTAGACCATAATACACCTTAAAATAGCAATAAAAGTTACTTTATGTTAAGTCAAGAAATAAGAATTTTTACTCTCTAGTGAGCGTAAAATCGTGTTTTCTTGACTTTTTTCAAAGTGCGGAAAAGTCATATAAATGGACATATCATACCATAATACAGCTTAAAATAGCAATAAAAGTGAGTTTACGTTAAGTCAAGAAATAAGAATTTTTACCCTCTAGTGAGCGTAAAATCGTGTTTTCTTGACTTTTTTCAAAGTGCGGAAAAGTCATATAAATGGACATATTAGACCATAATACACCTTAAAATAGCAATAAAAGTGAGTTTACGTTAAGTCAAGAAATAAGAGTTTTTACTCTCTAGTGATCGTAAAATCGTGTTTTCTTGACTTTTTTCAAAGTGCGGAAAAGTCATATAAATGGACATATCAGACCATAATACAGCTTAAAATAGCAATAAATGTGAGTTTACGTTAAGTCAAGAAATAAGAATTTTTACCCTCTAGTGAGCGTAAAATCGTGTTTTCTTGACTTTTTTCAAAGTGCGGAAAAGTCATATAAATGGACATATTAGACCATAATACACCTAAAAATAGCAATAAAATTGAGTTTACGTTAAGTCAAGAAATAAGAATTTTTACCCTCTAGTGATCGTAAAATCGTGTTTTCTTGACTTTTTTCAAAGTGCGGAAAAGTCATATAAATGGACATATCAGACCATAATACAGCTTAAAATAGCAATAAATGTGAGTTTACGTTAAGTCAAGAAATAAGAATTTTTACCCTCTAGTGAGCGTAAAATCGTGTTTTCTTGACTTTTTTCAAAGTACGGAAAAGTCATATAAATGGACATATTAGACCATAATACACCTTAAAATAGCAATAAAAGTGAGTTTACGTTAAGTCAAGAAATAAGAGTTTTTACTCTCTAGTGATCGTAAAATCGTGTTTTCTTGACTTTTTTCAAAGTGCGGAAAAGTCATATAAATGGACATATTAGACCATAATACACCTTAAAATAGCAATAAAAGTGAGTTTACGTAAAGTCAAGAAATAAGAGTTTTTACTCTCTAGTGATCGTAAAATCGTGTTTTCTTGACTTTTTTCAAAGTGCGGAAAAGTCATATAAATGGACATATCAGACCATAATACACCTAAAAATAGCAATAAAAGTGAGTTTACGTTAAGTCAACAAATAAGAGTTTTTACTCTCTAGTGATCGTAAAATCGTGTTTTCTTGACTTTTTTCAAAGTGCGGAAAAGTCATATAAATGGACATATTAGACCATAATACACCTTAAAATAGCAATAAAAGTTACTTTATGTTAAGTCAAGAAATAAGAATTTTTACTCTCTAGTGAGCGTAAAATCGTGTTTTCTTGACTTTTTTCAAAGTGCGGAAAAGTCATATAAATGGACATATCAGACCATAATACAGCTTAAAATAGCAATAAAAGTGAGTTTACGTTAAGTCAAGAAATAAGAATTTTTACCCTCTAGTGAGCGTAAAATCGTGTTTTCTTGACTTTTTTCAAAGTGCGGAAAAGTCATATAAATGGACATATTAGACCATAATACACCTTAAAATAGCAATAAAAGTGAGTTTACGTTAAATCAAGAAATAAGAGTTTTTACGCTCTAGTGATCGTAAAATCGTGTTTTCTTGACTTTTTTCAAAGTGCGGAAAAGTCATATAAATGGACATATTAGACCATAATACACCTTAAAATAGCAATAAAAGTGAGTTTACGTAAAGTCAAGAAATAAGAGTTTTTACTCTAGTGATCGTAAAATCGTGTTTTCTTGACTTTTTTCAAAGTGCGGAAAAGTCATATAAATGGACATATCAGACCATAATACAGCTTAAAATAGCAATAAATGTGAGTTTACGTTAAGTCAAGAAATAAGAATTTTTACCCTCTAGTGAGCGTAAAATCGTGTTTTCTTGACTTTTTTCAAAGTGCGGAAAAGTCATATAAATGGACATATTAGACCATAATACACCTTAAAAAAGCAATAAAAGTGAGTTTACGTTAAGTCAAGAAATAAGAATTTTTACCCTCTAGTGAGCGTAAAATCGTGTTTTCTTGACTTTTTTCAAAGTGCGGAAAAGTCATATAAATGGACATATTAGACCATAATACACCTTAAAATAGCAATAAAAGTGAGTTTACGTTAAGTCAAGAAATAAGAGTTTTTACTCTCTAGTGATCGTAAAATCGTGTTTTCTTGACTTTTTTCAAAGTGCGGAAAAGTCATATAAATGGACATATTAGACCATAATACACCTTAAAATAGCAATAAAAGTGAGTTTACGTAAAGTCAAGAAATAAGAGTTTTTACTCTCTAGTGATCGTAAAATCGTGTTTTCTTGACTTTTTTCAAAGTGCGGAAAAGTCATATAAATGGACATATCAGACCATAATACAGCTTAAAATAGCAATAAAAGTGAGTTTACGTTAAGTCAAGAAATAAGAATTTTTACCCTCTAGTGAGCGTAAAATCGTGTTTTCTTGACTTTTTTCAAAGTGCGGAAAAGTCATATAAATGGACATATTAGACCATAATGCACCTTAAAATAGCAATAAAAGTGAGTTTACGTTAAGTCAAGAAATAAGAGTTTTTACTCTCTAGTGATCGTAAAATCGTGTTTTCTTGACTTTTTTCAAAGTGCGGAAAAGTCATATAAATGGACATATTAGACCATAATACACCTTAAAATAGCAATAAAAGTGAGTTTACGTAAAGTCAAGAAATAAGAGTTTTTACTCTCTAGTGATCGTAAAATGGTGTTTTCTTGACTTTTTTCAAAGTGCGGAAAAGTCATATAAATGGACATATTAGACCATAATACACCTTAAAATAGCAATAAAAGTTACTTTATGTTAAGTCAAGAAATAAGAATTTTTACTCTCTAGTGAGCGTAAAATCGTGTTTTCTTGACTTTTTTCAAAGTGCGGAAAAGTCATATAAATGGACATATCAGACCATAATACAGCTTAAAATAGCAATAAAAGTGAGTTTACGTTAAGTCAAGAAATAAGAATTTTTACCCTCTAGTGAGCGTAAAATCGTGTTTTCTTGACTTTTTTCAAAGTGCGGAAAAGTCATATAAATGGACATATTAGACCATAATACACCTAAAAATAGCAATAAAAGTGAGTTTACGTTAAGTCAAGAAATAAGAATTTTTACCCTCTAGTGATCGTAAAATCGTGTTTTCTTGACTTTTTTCAAAGTGCGGAAAAGTCATATAAATGGACATATTAGACCATAATACACCTTAAAATAGCAATAAAAGTGAGTTTACGTTAAGTCAAGAAATAAGAGTTTTTACTCTCTAGTGATCGTAAAATCGTGTTTTCTTGACTTTTTTCAAAGTGCGGAAAAGTCATATAAATGGACATATTAGACCATAATACACCTTAAAATAGCAAAAAAGTGAATTTACGTAAAGTCAAGAAATAAGAGTTTTTACTCTCTAGTGATCGTAAAATCGTGTTTTCTTGACTTTTTTCAAAGTGCGGAAAAGTCATATAAATGGACATATCAGACCATAATACACCTAAAAATAGCAATAAAAGTGAGTTTACGTAAAGTCAAGAAATAAGAGTTTTTTACTCTCTAGTGATCATAAAATCGTGTTTTCTGGACTTTTTTCAAAGTGCGGAAAAGTCATATAAATGGACATATTAGACCATAATACACCTTAAAATAGCAATAAAAGTGAGTTTACGTTAAGTCAAGAAATAAGAGTTTTTACTCTCTAGTGATCGTAAAATCGTGTTTTCTTGACTTTTTTCAAAGTGCGGAAAAGTCATATAAATGGACATATTAGACCATAATACACCTTAAAATAGCAATAAAAGTTACTTTATGTTAAGTCAAGAAATAAGAATTTTTACTCTCTAGTGAGCGTAAAATCGTGTTTTCTTGACTTTTTTCAAAGTTCGGAAAAGTCATATAAATGGACATATCAGACCATAATACAGCTTAAAATAGCAATAAAAGTGAGTTTACGTTAAGTCAAGAAATAAGAATTTTTACCCTCTAGTGAGCGTAAAATCGTGTTTTCTTGACTATTTTCAAAGTGCGGAAAAGTCATATAAATGGACATATTAGACCATAATACACCTTAAAATAGCAATAAAAGTGAGTTTACGTTAAGTCAAGAAATAAGAGTTTTTACTCTCTAGTGATCGTAAAATCGTGTTTTCTTGACTTTTTTCAAAGTGCGGAAAAGTCATATAAATGGACATATTAGACCATAATACACCTTAAAATAGCAATAAAAGTGAGTTTACGTAAAGTCAAGAAATAAGAGTTTTTACTCTCTAGTGATCGTAAAATCGTGTTTTCTTGACTTTTTTCAAAGTGCGGAAAAGTCATATAAATGGACATATCAGACCATAATACAGCTTAAAATAGCAATAAATGTGAGTTTACGTTAAGTCAAGAAATAAGAATTTTTACCCTCTAGTGAGCGTAAAATCGTGTTTTCTTGACTTTTTTCAAAGTGCGGAAAAGTCATATAAATGGACATATTAGACCATAATACACCTTAAAATAGCAATAAAAGTGAGTTTACGTTAAGTCAAGAAATAAGAATTTTTACCCTCTAGTGAGCGTAAAATCGTGTTTTCTTGACTTTTTTCAAAGTGCGGAAAAGTCATATAAATGGACATATTAGACCATAATGCACCTTAAAATAGCAATAAAAGTGAGTTTACGTTAAGTCAAGAAATAAGAGTTTTTACTCTCTAGTGATCGTAAAATCGTGTTTTCTTGACTTTTTTCAAAGTGCGGAAAAGTCATATAAATGGACATATTAGACCATAATACACCTTAAAATAGCAATAAAAGTGAGTTTACGTAAAGTCAAGAAATAAGAGTTTTTACTCTCTAGTGATCGTAAAATCGTGTTTTCTTGACTTTTTTCAAAGTGCGGAAAAGTCATATAAATGGACATATTAGACCATAATACACCTTAAAATAGCAATAAAAGTTACTTTATGTTAAGTCAAGAAATAAGAATTTTTACTCTCTAGTGAGCGTAAAATCGTGTTTTCTTGACTTTTTTCAAAGTGCGGAAAAGTCATATAAATGGACATATCAGACCATAATACAGCTTAAAATAGCAATAAAAGTGAGTTTACGTTAAGTCAAGAAATAAGAATTTTTACCCTCTAGTGAGCGTAAAATCGTGTTTTCTTGACTTTTTTCAAAGTGCGGAAAAGTCATATAAATGGACATATTAGACCATAATACACCTTAAAATAGCAATAAAAGTGAGTTTACGTTAAGTCAAGAAATAAGAGTTTTTACTCTCTAGTGATCGTAAAATCGTGTTTTCTTGACTTTTTTCAAAGTGCGGAAAAGTCATATAAATGGACATATTAGACCATAATACACCTTAAAATAGCAATAAAACTGAGTTTACGTAAAGTCAAGAAATAAGAGTTTTTACTCTCTAGTGATCGTAAAATCGTGTTTTCTTGACTTTTTTCAAAGTGCGGAAAAGTCATATAAATGGACATATCAGACCATAATACAGCTTAAAATAGCAATAAAAGTGAGTTTACGTTAAGTCAAGAAATAAGAATTTTTACCCTCTAGTGTGCGTAAAATCGTGTTTTCTTGACTTTTTTCAAAGTGCGGAAAAGTCATATAAATGGACATATTAGACCATAATACACCTTAAATAGCAATAAAAGTGAGTTTACGTTAGGTCAAGAAATAAGAGTTTTTACTCTCTAGTGATCGTAAATCGTGTTTTCTTGACTTTTTTCAAAGTGCGGAAAAGTCATATAAATGGACATATTAGACCATAATACACCTTAAAATAGCAATAAAAGTTACTTACGTTAAGTCAAGAAATAAGAATTTTTACCCTCTAGTGAGCGTAAAATCGTGTTTCTTGACTTTTTTCAAAGTGCGGAAAAGTCATATAAATGGACATATTAGACCATAATACACCTAAAAATAGCAATAAAATTGAGTTTACGTTAAGTCAAGAAATAAGAATTTTTACCCTCTAGTGATCGTAAAAATCGTGTTTTCTTGACTTTTTTCAAAGTGCGGAAAAGTCATATAAATGGACATATTAGACCATAATACACCTTAAAATAGCAATAAAAGTGAGTTTACGTTAAGTCAAGAAATAAGAGTTTTTACTCTCTAGTGATCGTAAAATCGTGTTTTCTTGACTTTTTTCAAAGTGCGGAAAAGTCATATAAATGGACATATTAGACCATAATACACCTTAAAATAGCAATAAAGTGAGTTTACGTAAAGTCAAGAAATAAGAGTTTTTTACTCTCTAGTGATCGTAAAATCGTGTTTTCTTGACTTTTTCAAAGTGCGGAAAAGTCATATAAATGGACATATCAGACCATAATACACCTAAAAATAGCAATAAAAGTGAGTTTACGTTAAGTCAACAAATAAGAGCTTTTACTCTCTAGTGATCGTAAAATCGTGTTTTCTTGACTTTTTTCAAAGTGCGGAAAACTCATATAAATGGACATATTAGACCATAATACACCTTAAAATAGCAATAAAAGTTACTTTATGTTAAGTCAAGAATAAGAATTTTTACTCTCTAGTGAGCGTAAAATCGTGTTTTCTTGACTTTTTACAAAGTGCGGAAAAGTCATATAAATGGACATATCAGACCATAATACAGCTTAAAATAGCAATAAAAGTGAGTTTACGTTAAGTCAAGAAATAAGAATTTTTACCCTCTAGTGAGCGTAAAATCGTGTTTTCTTGACTTTTTTCAAAGTGCGGAAAAGTCATATAAATGGACATATTAGACCATAATACACCTTAAAATAGCAATAAAAGTGAGTTTACGTAAAGTCAAGAAATAAGAGTCTTTACTCTCTAGTGATCGTAAAATCGTGTTTTCTTGACTTTTTTCAAAGTGCGGAAAAGTCATATAAATGGACATATCAGACCATAATACAGCTTAAAATAGCAATAAATGTGAGTTTACGTTAAGTCAAGAAATAAGAATTTTTACCCTCTAGTGAGCGTAAAATCGTGTTTTCTTGACTTTTTCAAAGTGCGGAAAAGTCATATAAATGTACATATTAGACCATAATACACCTAAAAATAGCAATAAAAGTGAGTTTACATTAAGTCAAGAAATAAGAATTTTTACCCTCTAGTGATCGTAAAATCGTGTTTTCTTGACTTTTTCAAAGTGCGGAAAAGTCATATAAATGGACATATTAGACCATAATACACCTTAAAATAGCAATAAAAGTGAGTTTACGTTAAGTCAAGAAATAAGAGTTTCTACTCTCTAGTGATCGTAAAATCGTGTTTTCTTGACTTTTTTCAAAGTGCGGAAAAGTCATATAAATGGACATATCAGTCCATAATACACCTAAAAATAGCAATAAAAGTGAGTTTACGTTAAGTCAAGAAATAAGAATTTTTACCCTCTAGTGAGCGTAAAATCGTGTTTTCTTGACTTTTTTCAAAGTGCGGAAAAGTCATATAAATGGACATATTAGACCATAATACACCTTAAAATAGCAATAAAAGTGAGTTTACGTTAAGTCAAGAAATAAGAGTTTTTACTCTCTAGTGATCGTAAAATCGTGTTTCTTGACTTTTTTCAAAGTGCGGAAAAGTCATATAAATGGACATATCAGACCATAATACAGCTTAAAATAGCAATAAATGTGAGTTTACGTTAAGTCAAGAAATAAGAATTTTTACCCTCTAGTGAGCGTAAAATCGTGTTTTCTTGACTTCTTTCAAAGTGCGGAAAAGTCATATAAATGGACATATTAGACCATAATACACCTAAAAATAGCAATAAAAGTGAGTTTACGTTAAGTCAAGAAATAAGAATTTTTACCCTCTAGTGATCGTAAAATCGTGTTTTCTTGACTTTTTTCAAAGTGCGGAAAAGTCATATAAATGGACATATTAGACCATAATACACCTTAAAATAGCAATAAAAGTGAGTTTACGTTAAGTCAAGAAATAAGAGTTTTTACTCTCTAGTGATCGTAAAATCGTGTTTTCTTGACTTTTTTCAAAGTGCGGAAAAGTCATATAAATGGACATATTAGACCATAATACACCTTAAAATAGCAAAAAAGTGAGTTTACGTAAAGTCAAGAAATAAGAGTTTTTACTCTCTAGTGATCGTAAAATTGTGTTTTCTGACTTTTTTCAAAGTGCGGAAAAGTCATATAAATGGACATATCAGACCATAATACACCTAAAAATAGCAATAAAAGTGAGTTTACGTTAAGTCAAGAAATAAGAGTTTTTTACTCTCTAGTGATCATAAAATCGTGTTTTCTGGACTTTTTTCAAAGTGCGGAAAAGTCATATAAATGGACATATTAGACCATAATACACCTTAAAATAGCAATAAAAGTGAGTTTACGTTAAGTCAAGATATAAGAGTTTTTACTCTCTAGTGATCGTAAAATCGTGTTTTCTTGACTTTTTTCAAAGTGCGGAAAAGTCATATAAATGGACATATTAGACCATAATACACCTTAAAATAGCAATAAAAGTTACTTTATGTTAAGTCAAGAAATAAGAATTTTTACTCTCTAGTGAGCGTAAAATCGTGTTTTCTTGACTTTTTTCAAAGTTCGGAAAAGTCATATAAATGGACATATCAGACCATAATACAGCTTAAATAGCAATAAAAGTGAGTTTACGTTAAGTCAAGAAATAAGAATTTTTACCCTCTAGTGAGCGTAAAATCGTGTTTTCTTGACTATTTTCAAACTGCGGAAAAGTCATATAAATGGACATATTAGACCATAATACACCTTAAAATAGCAATAAAGTGAGTTACGTTAAGTCAAGAAATAAGAGTTTTTACTCTCTAGTGATCGTAAAATCGTGGTTTCTTGACTTTTTCAAAGTGCGGAAAAGTCATATAAATGGACATATTAGACCATAATACACCTTAAAATAGCAATAAAAGTGAGTTTACGTAAAGTCAAGAAATAAGAGTTTTTACTCTCTAGTGATCGTAAAATCGTGTTTTCTTGACTTTTTTCAAAGTGCGGAAAAGTCATATAAATGGACATATCAGACCATAATACAGCTTAAAATAGCAATAAAAGTGAGTTTACGTTAAGTCAAGAAATAAGAGTTTTTACTCTCTAGTGATCGTAAAATCGTGTTTTCTTGACTTTTTTCAAAGTGCGGAAAAGTCATATAAATGGACATATTAGACCATAATACACCTAAAAATAGCAATAAAAGTGAGTTTACGTTAAGTCAAGAAATAAGAATTTTTACCCTCTAGTGATCGTAAAATCGTGTTTTCTTGACTTTTTTCAAAGTGCGGAAAAGTCATATAAATGGACATATTAGACCATAATACACCTTAAAATAGCAATAAAAGTGAGTTTACGTTAAGTCAAGAAATAAGAGTTTTTACTCTCTAGTGATCGTAAAATCGTGTTTTCTTGACTTTTTTCAAAGTGCGGAAAAGTCATATAAATGGACATATTAGACCATAATACACCTTAAAATAGCAAAAAAGTGAGTTTACGTAAAGTCAAGAAATAAGAGTTTTTACTCTCTAGTGATCGTAAAATCGTGTTTTCTTGACTTTTTTCAAAGTGCAGAAAAGTCATATAAATGGACATATCAGACCATAATACACCTAAAAATAGCAATAAAAGTGAGTTTACGTTAAGTCAAGAAATAAGAGTTTTTTACTCTCTAGTGATCATAAAAATCGTGGTTTTCTGGACTTTTTTCAAAGTGCGGAGTCATATAAATGGACATATTAGACCATAATAACCCTTAAAATAGCAATAAAAGTGAGTTTACGTTAAGTCAAGAAATAAGAGTTTTTACTCTCTAGTGATCGTAAAATCGTGTTTTCTTGACTTTTTTCAAAGTGCGGAAAAGTCATATAAATGGACATATTAGACCATAATACACCTTAAAATAGCAAAAAAGTGAGTTTACGTAAAGTCAAGAAATAAGAGTTTTTACTCTCTAGTGATCGTAAAATCGTGTTTTCTGACTTTTTTCAAAGTGCAGAAAAGTCATATAAATGGACATATCAGACCATAATACACCTAAAAATAGCAATAAAAGTGAGTTTACGTTAAGTCAAGAAATAGAGTTTTTTACTCTCTAGTGATCATAAAATCGTGTTTTCTGGACTTTTTTCAAAGTGCGGAAAAGTCATATAAATGGACATATTAGACCATAATACACCTTAAAATAGCAATAAAAGTGAGTTTACGTTAAGTCAAGAAATAAGAATTTTTACCCTCTAGTGATCGTAAAATCGTGTTTTCTTGACTTTTTTCAAAGTGCGGAAAAGTCATATAAATGGACATATTAGACCATAATACACCTTAAAATAGCAATAAAAGTGAGTTTACGTTAAGTCAAGAAATAAGAGTTTTACTCTCTAGTAATCGTAAATCGTGTTTTCTTGACTTTTTTCAAAGTGCGGAAAAGTCATATAAATGGACATATTAGACCATAATACACCTTAAAATAGCAATAAAAGTGAGTTTACGTAAAGTCAAGAAATAAGAGTTTTTACTCTCTAGTGATCGTAAAATCGTGTTTCTTGACTTTTTTCAAAGTGCGGAAAAGTCATATAAATGGACATATTAGACCATAATACACCTTAAAATAGCAATAAAAGTTACTTTATGTTAAGTCAAGAAATAAGAATTTTACTCTCTAGTGAGCGTAAAATCGTGTTTTCTTGACTTTTTACAAAGTGCGGAAAAGTCATATAAATGGACATATCAGACCATAATACAGCTTAAAATAGCAATAAAAGTGAGTTTACGTTAAGTCAAGAAATAAGAATTTTTACCCTCTAGTGAGCGTAAAATCGTGTTTTCTTGACTTTTTTCAAAGTGCGGAAAAGTCATATAAATGACATATTAGACCATAATACACCTTAAAATAGCAATAAAAGTGAGTTTACGTAAAGTCAAGAAATAAGAGTCTTTACTCTCTAGTGATCGTAAAATCGTGTTTTCTTGACTTTTTTCAAAGTGCGGAAAAGTTTCAAAGTGCGGAAAAGTCATATAAATGGACATATCAGACCATAATACAGCTTAAAATAGCAATAAATGTGAGTTTACGTTAAGTCAAGAAATAAGAATTTTTACCCTCTAGTGAGCGTAAAATCGTGTTTTCTTGACTTTTTTCAAAGTGCGGAAAAGTCATATAAATGTACATATTAGACCATAATACACCTAAAAATAGCAATAAAAGTGAGTTTACATTAAGTCAAGAAATAAGAATTTTTACCCTCTAGTGAGCGTAAAATCGTGTTTTCTTGACTATTTTCAAAGTGCGGAAAAGTCATATAAATGGACATATTAGACCATAATACACCTTAAAATAGCAATAAAAGTGAGTTTACATTAAGTCAAGAAATAAGAGTTTTTACTCTGTAGTGATCGTAAATTCGTGTTTTCTTGACTTCTTTCAAAGTGCGGAAAAGTCATATAAATGGACATATTAGACCATAATACACCTTAAAATAGCAATAAAAGTGAGTTTACGTAAAGTCAAGAAATAAGAGTTTTTACTCTCTAGTGATCGTAAAATCGTGTTTTCTTGACTTTTTTCAAAGTGCGGAAAAGTCATATAAATGGACATATCAGACCATAATACAGCTTAAAATAGCAATAAATGTGAGTTTACGTTAAGTCAAGAAATAAGAATTTTTACCCTCTAGTGAGCGTAAAATCGTGTTTTCTTGACTTTTTCAAAGTACGGAAAAGTCATATAAATGGACATATTAGACATAATACACCTTAGAATAGCAATAAAAGTGAGTTTACGTTAAGTCAAGAAATAAGAGTTTTTACTCTCTAGTGATCGTAAAATCGTGTTTTCTTGACTTTTTTCAAAGTGCGGAAAAGTCATATAAATGGACATATTAGACCATAATGCACCTTAAAATAGCAATAAAAGTGAGTTTACGTTAAGTCAAGAAATAAGAGTTTTTACTCTCTAGTGATCGTAAAATCGTGTTTTCTTGACTTTTTTCAAAGTGCGGAAAAGTCATATAAATGGACATATTAGACCATAATACACCTTAAAATAGCAATAAAAGTGAGTTTACGTAAAGTCAAGAAATAAGAGTTTTTACTCTCTAGTGATCGTAAAATCGTGTTTTCTTGACTTTTTTCAAAGTGCGGAAAAGTCATATAAATGGACATATTAGACCATAATACACCTTAAAATAGCAATAAAAGTTACTTTATGTTAAGTCAAGAAATAAGAATTTTTACTCTCTAGTGAGCGTAAAATCGTGTTTTCTTGACTTTTTTCAAAGTGCGGAAAAGTCATATAAATGGACATATCAGACCATAATACAGCTTAAAATAGCAATAAAAAGTGAGTTTACGTTAAGTCAAGAAATAAGAATTTTTATCCTCTAGTGAGCGTAAAATCGTGTTTTCTTGACTTTTTTCAAAGTGCGGAAAAGTCATATAAATGGACATATTAGACCATAATACACCTTAAAATAGCAATAAAAGTGAGTTTACGTTAAGTCAAGAAATAAGAGTTTTTTACTCTCTAGTGATCGTAAAATCGTGTTTTCTTGACTTTTTTCAAAGTGCGGAAAAGTCATATAAATGGACATATTAGACCATAATACACCTTAAAATAGCAATAAAACTGAGTTTACGTAAAGTCAAGAAATAAGAGTTTTTACTCTCTAGTGATCGTAAAATCGTGTTTTCTTGACTTTTTTCAAAGTGCGGAAAAGTCATATAAATGGACATATCAGACCATAATACAGCTTAAAATAGCAATAAAAGTGAGTTTACGTTAAGTCAAGAAATAAGAATTTTTACCCCTCTAGTGTGCGTAAAATCGTGTTTTTCTTGACTTTTTTCAAAGTGCGGAAAAGTCATATAAATGGACATATAGACCATAATACACCTTAAAATAGCAATAAAAGTGAGTTTACGTTAGGTCAAGAAATAAGAGTTTTTACTCTCTAGTGATCGTAAAATCGTGTTTTCTTGACTTTTTTCAAAGTGCGGAAAAGTCATATAAATGGACATATTAGACCATAATACACCTTAAAATAGCAATAAAAGTTACTTTACGTTAAGTCAAGAAATAAGAATTTTTACCCTCTAGTGAGCGTAAAATCGTGTTTTCTTGACTTTTTTCAAAGTGCGGAAAAGTCATATAAATGGACATATTAGACCATAATACACCTAAAAATAGCAATAAAATTGAGTTTACGTTAAGTCAAGAAATAAGAATTTTTACCCTCTAGTGATCGTAAAATCGTGTTTTCTTGACTTTTTTCAAAGTGCGGAAAAGTCATATAAATGGACATATTAGACCATAATACACCTTAAAATAGCAATAAAAGTGAGTTTACGTTAAGTCAAGAAATAAGAGTTTTTACTCTCTAGTGATCGTAAAATCGTGTTTTCTTGACTTTTTTCAAAGTGCGGAAAAGTCATATAAATGGACATATTAGACCATAATACACCTTAAAATAGCAATAAAAGTGAGTTTACGTAAAGTCAAGAAATAAGAGTTTTTACTCTCTAGTGATCGTAAAATCGTGTTTTCTTGACTTTTTTCAAAGTGCGGAAAAGTCATATAAATGGACATATCAGACCCATAATACACCTAAAAATAGCAATAAAAGTGAGTTTACGTTAAGTCAACAAATAAGAGCTTTTACTCTCTAGTGATCGTAAAATCGTGTTTTCTTGACTTTTTTCAAAGTGCGGAAAAGTCATATAAATGGACATATTAGACCATAATACACCTTAAAATAGCAATAAAAGTTACTTTATGTTAAGTCAAGAAATAAGAATTTTTACTCTCTAGTGAGCGTAAAATCGTGTTTTCTTGACTTTTTACAAAGTGCGGAAAAGTCATATAAATGGACATATCAGACCATAATACAGCTTAAAATAGCAATAAAAGTGAGTTTACGTTAAGTCAAGAAATAAGAATTTTTACCCTCTAGTGAGCGTAAAATCGTGTTTTCTTGACTTTTTTCAAAGTGCGGAAAAGTCATATAAATGGACATATTAGACCATAATACACCTTAAAATAGCAATAAAAGTGAGTTTACGTAAAGTCAAGAAATAAGAGTCTTTACTCTCTAGTGATCGTAAAATCGTGTTTTCTTGACTTTTTTCAAAGTGCGGAAAAGTCATATAAATGGACATATCAGACCATAATACAGCTTAAAATAGCAATAAATGTGAGTTTACGTTAAGTCAAGAAATAAGAATTTTTACCCTCTAGTGAGCGTAAAATCGTGTTTTCTTGACTTTTTTCAAAGTGCGGAAAAGTCATATAAATGTACATATTAGACCATAATACACCTAAAAATAGCAATAAAAGTGAGTTTACATTAAGTCAAGAAATAAGAATTTTTACCCTCTAGTGATCGTAAAATCGTGTTTTTTCTTGACTTTTTTCAAAGTGCGGAAAAGTCATATAAATGGACATATTAGACCATAATACACCTTAAAATAGCAATAAAAGTGAGTTTACGTTAAGTCAAGAAATAAGAGTTTCTACTCTCTAGTGATCGTAAAATCGTGTTTTCTTGACTTTTTTCAAAGTGCGGAAAAGTCATATAAATGGACATATCAGTCCATAATACACCTAAAAATAGCAATAAAAGTGAGTTTACGTTAAGTCAAGAAATAAGAATTTTTACCCTCTAGTGAGCGTAAAATCGTGTTTTCTTGACTTTTTTCAAAGTGCGGAAAAGTCATATAAATGGACATATTAGACCATAATACACCTTAAAATAGCAATAAAAGTGAGTTTACGTTAAGTCAAGAAATAAGAGTTTTTACTCTCTAGTGATCGTAAAATCGTGTTTCTTGACTTTTTTCAAAGTGCGGAAAAGTCATATAAATGGACATATCAGACCATAATACAGCTTAAAATAGCAATAAATGTGAGTTTACGTTAAGTCAAGAAATAAGAATTTTTACCCTCTAGTGAGCGTAAAATCGTGTTTTCTTGACTTTTTTCAAAGTGCGGAAAAGTCATATAAATGGACATATTAGACCATAATACACCTTAAAATAGCAATAAAAGTGAGTTTACGTAAAGTCAAGAAATAAGAGTCTTTACTCTCTAGTGATCGTAAAATCGTGTTTTCTTGACTTTTTTCAAAGTGCGGAAAAGTCATATAAATGGACATATCAGACCATAATACAGCTTAAAATAGCAATAAATGTGAGTTTACGTTAAGTCAAGAAATAAGAATTTTTACCCTCTAGTGAGCGTAAAATCGTGTTTTCTTGACTTTTTTCAAAGTGCGGAAAAGTCATATAAATGGACATATCAGACCATAATACAGCTTAAAATAGCAATAAATGTGAGTTTACGTTAAGTCAAGAAATAAGAATTTTTACCCTCTAGTGAGCGTAAAATCGTGTTTTCTTGACTTCTTTCAAAGTGCGGAAAAGTCATATAAATGGACATATTAGACCATAATACACCTAAAAATAGCAATAAAAGTGAGTTTACGTTAAGTCAAGAAATAAGAGTTTTTTACTCTCTAGTGATCATAAAATCGTGTTTTCTGGACTTTTTTCAAAGTGCGGAAAAGTCATATAAATGGACATATTAGACCATAATACACCTTAAAATAGCAATAAAAGTGAGTTTACGTTAAGTCAAGATATAAGAGTTTTTACTCTCTAGTGATCGTAAAATCGTGTTTTCTTGACTTTTTTCAAAGTGCGGAAAAGTCATATAAATGGACATATTAGACCATAATACACCTTAAAATAGCAATAAAAGTTACTTTATGTTAAGTCAAGAAATAAGAATTTTTACTCTCTAGTGAGCGCAAAATCGTGTTTTCTTGACTTTTTTCAAAGTTCGGAAAAGTCATATAAATGGACATATCAGACCATAATACAGCTTAAAATAGCAATAAAAGTGAGTTTACGTTTAAGTCAAGAAATAAGAATTTTTACCCTCTAGTGAGCGTAAAATCGTGTTTTCTTGACTATTTTCAAACTGCGGAAAAGTCATATAAATGGACATATTAGACCATAATACACCTTAAAATAGCAATAAAGTGAGTTTACGTTAAGTCAAGAAATAAGAGTTTTTACTCTCTAGTGATCGTAAAATCGTGTTTTCTTGACTTTTTTCAAAGTGCGGAAAAGTCATATAAATGGACATATTAGACCATAATACACCTTAAAATAGCAATAAAAGTGAGTTTACGTAAAGTCAAGAAATAAGAGTTTTTACTCTCTAGTGATCGTAAAATCGTGTTTTCTTGACTTTTTTCAAAGTGCGGAAAAGTCATATAAATGGACATATCAGACCATAATACAGCTTAAAATAGCAATAAAAGTGAGTTTACGTTAAGTCAAGAAATAAGAGTTTTTACTCTCTAGTGATCGTAAAATCGTGTTTTCTTGACTTTTTTCAAAGTGCGGAAAAGTCATATAAATGGACATATTAGACCATAATACACCTAAAAATAGCAATAAAAGTGAGTTTACGTTAAGTCAAGAAATAAGAATTTTTACCCTCTAGTGATCGTAAAATCGTGTTTTCTTGACTTTTTTCAAAGTGCGGAAAAGTCATATAAATGGACATATTAGACCATAATACACCTTAAAATAGCAATAAAAGTGAGTTTACGTTAAGTCAAGAAATAAGAGTTTTTACTCTCTAGTGATCGTAAAATCGTGTTTTCTTGACTTTTTTCAAAGTGCGGAAAAGTCATATAAATGGACATATTAGACCATAATACACCTTAAAATAGCAAAAAAGTGAGTTTACGTAAAGTCAAGAAATAAGAGTTTTTACTCTCTAGTGATCGTAAAATCGTGTTTTCTTGACTTTTTTCAAAGTGCAGAAAAGTCATATAAATGGACA
The DNA here is from genome assembly GCA_030765065.1 of Deroplatys truncata. Lineage (NCBI taxonomy): Eukaryota > Metazoa > Arthropoda > Insecta > Mantodea > Mantidae > Deroplatys > Deroplatys truncata. Next base: position 4,702 of record JAUKNL010000740.1, on the reverse strand, counting down.
TATCAGACCATAATACACCTAAAAATAGCAATAAAAGTGAGTTTACGTTAAGTCAAGAAATAAGAGTTTTTTACTCTCTAGTGATCATAAAATCGTGTTTTCTGGACTTTTTTCAAAGTGCGGAAAAGTCATATAAATGGACATATTAGACCATAATACACCTTAAAATAGCAATAAAAGTGAGTTTACGTTAAGTCAAGAAATAAGAGTTTTTACTCTCTAGTGATCGTAAAATCGTGTTTTCTTGACTTTTTTCAAAGTGCGGAAAAGTCATATAAATGGACATATTAGACCATAATACACCTTAAAATAGCAAAAAAGTGAGTTTACGTAAAGTCAAGAAATAAGAGTTTTTACTCTCTAGTGATCGTAAAATCGTGTTTTCTTGACTTTTTTCAAAGTGCAGAAAAGTCATATAAATGGACATATCAGACCATAATACACCTAAAAATAGCAATAAAAGTGAGTTTACGTTAAGTCAAGAAATAAGAGTTTTTTACTCTCTAGTGATCATAAAATCGTGTTTTCTGGACTTTTTTCAAAGTGCGGAAAAGTCATATAAATGGACATATTAGACCATAATACACCTTAAAATAGCAATAAAAGTGAGTTTACGTTAAGTCAAGAAATAAGAATTTTTACCCTCTAGTGATCGTAAAATCGTGTTTTCTTGACTTTTTTCAAAGTGCGGAAAAGTCATATAAATGGACATATTAGACCATAATACACCTTAAAATAGCAATAAAAGTGAGTTTACGTTAAGTCAAGAAATAAGAGTTTTTACTCTCTAGTGATCGTAAAATCGTGTTTTCTTGACTTTTTTCAAAGTGCGGAAAAGTCATATAAATGGACATATTAGACCATAATACACCTTAAAATAGCAATAAAAGTGAGTTTACGTAAAGTCAAGAAATAAGAGTTTTTACTCTCTAGTGATCGTAAAATCGTGTTTTCTTGACTTTTTTCAAAGTGCGGAAAAGTCATATAAATGGACATATCAGACCATAATACACCTAAAAATAGCAATAAAAGTGAGTTTACGTTAAGTCAACAAATAAGAGCTTTTACTCTCTAGTGATCGTAAAATCGTGTTTTCTTGACTTTTTTCAAAGTGCGGAAAAGTCATATAAATGGACATATTAGACCATAATACACCTTAAAATAGCAATAAAAGTTACTTTATGTTAAGTCAAGAAATAAGAATTTTTACTCTCTAGTGAGCGTAAAATCGTGTTTTCTTGACTTTTTACAAAGTGCGGAAAAGTCATATAAATGGACATATCAGACCATAATACAGCTTAAAATAGCAATAAAAGTGAGTTTACGTTAAGTCAAGAAATAAGAATTTTTACCCTCTAGTGAGCGTAAAATCGTGTTTTCTTGACTTTTTTCAAAGTGCGGAAAAGTCATATAAATGGACATATTAGACCATAATACACCTTAAAATAGCAATAAAAGTGAGTTTACGTAAAGTCAAGAAATAAGAGTCTTTACTCTCTAGTGATCGTAAAATCGTGTTTTCTTGACTTTTTTCAAAGTGCGGAAAAGTCATATAAATGGACATATCAGACCATAATACAGCTTAAAATAGCAATAAATGTGAGTTTACGTTAAGTCAAGAAATAAGAATTTTTACCCTCTAGTGAGCGTAAAATCGTGTTTTCTTGACTTTTTTCAAAGTGCGGAAAAGTCATATAAATGTACATATTAGACCATAATACACCTAAAAATAGCAATAAAAGTGAGTTTACATTAAGTCAAGAAATAAGAATTTTTACCCTCTAGTGATCGTAAAATCGTGTTTTCTTGACTTTTTTCAAAGTGCGGAAAAGTCATATAAATGGACATATTAGACCATAATACACCTTAAAATAGCAATAAAAGTGAGTTTACGTTAAGTCAAGAAATAAGAGTTTCTACTCTCTAGTGATCGTAAAATCGTGTTTTCTTGACTTTTTTCAAAGTGCGGAAAAGTCATATAAATGGACATATCAGTCCATAATACACCTAAAAATAGCCAATAAAAGTGAGTTTACGTTAAGTCAAGAAATAAGAGTTTTTACTCTCTAGTGATCGTAAAATCGTGTTTTCTTGACTTTTTTCAAAGTGCGGAAAAGTCATATAAATGGACATATCAGACCATAATACAGCTTAAAATAGCAATAAATGTGAGTTTACGTTAAAGTCAAGAAATAAGAATTTTTTACCCTCTAGTGAGCGTAAAATCGTGTTTTCTTGACTTCTTTCAAAGTGCGGAAAAGTCATATAAATGGACATATTAGACCATAATACACCTAAAAATAGCAATAAAAGTGAGTTTACGTTAAGTCAAGAAATAAGAATTTTTACCCTCTAGTGATCGTAAAATCGTGTTTTCTTGACTTTTTTCAAAGTGCGGAAAAGTCATATAAATGGACATATTAGACCATAATACACCTTAAAATAGCAATAAAAGTGAGTTTACGTTAAGTCAAGAAATAAGAGTTTTTACTCTCTAGTGATCGTAAAATCGTGTTTTCTTGACTTTTTTCAAAGTGCGGAAAAGTCATATAAATGGACATATTAGACCATAATACACCTTAAAATAGCAAAAAAGTGAGTTTACGTAAAGTCAAGAAATAAGAGTTTTTACTCTCTAGTGATCGTAAAATCGTGTTTTCTTGACTTTTTTCAAAGTGCGGAAAAGTCATATAAATGGACATATCAGACCATAATACACCTAAAAATAGCAATAAAAGTGAGTTTACGTTAAGTCAAGAAATAAGAGTTTTTTACTCTCTAGTGATCATAAAATCGTGTTTTCTGGACTTTTTTCAAAGTGCGGAAAAGTCATATAAATGGACATATTAGACCATAATACACCTTAAAATAGCAATAAAAGTGAGTTTACGTTAAGTCAAGAAATAAGAGTTTTTACTCTCTAGTGATCGTAAAATCGTGTTTTTTTTGACTTTTTTCAAAGTGCGGAAAAGTCATATAAATGGACATATTAGACCATAATACACCTTAAAATAGCAATAAAAGTTACTTTATGTTAAGTCAAGAAATAAGAATTTTTACTCTCTAGTGAGCGTAAAATCGTGTTTTCTTGACTTTTTTTCAAAGTTCGGAAAAGTCATATAAATGGACATATCAGACCATAATACAGCTTAAAATAGCAATAAAAGTGAGTTTACGTTAAGTCAAGAAATAAGAATTTTTACCCTCTAGTGAGCGTAAAATCGTGTTTTCTTGACTTTTTTCAAAGTGCGGAAAAGTCATATAAATGGACATATTAGACCATAATGCACCTTAAAATAGCAATAAAAGTGAGTTTACGTTAAGTCAAGAAATAAGAGTTTTTACTCTCAGTGATCGTAAAATCGTGTTTTCTTGACTTTTTTCAAAGTGCGGAAAAGTCATATAAATGGACATATTAGACCATAATACACCTTAAAATAGCAATAAAAGTGAGTTTACGTAAAGTCAAGAAATAAGAGTTTTTACTCTCTAGTGATCGTAAAATCGTGTTTTCTTGACTTTTTTCAAAGTGCGGAAAAGTCATATAAATGGACATATTAGACCATAATACACCTTAAAATAGCAATAAAAGTTACTTTATGTTAAGTCAAGAAATAAGAATTTTTACTCTCTAGTGAGCGTAAAATCGTGTTTTCTTGACTTTTTTCAAAGTGCGGAAAAGTCATATAAATGGACATATCAGACCATAATACAGCTTAAAATAGCAATAAAAGTGAGTTTACGTTAAGTCAAGAAATAAGAATTTTTACCCTCTAGTGAGCGTAAAATCGTGTTTTCTTGACTTTTTTCAAAGTGCGGAAAAGTCATATAAATGGACATATTAGACCATAATACACCTTAAAATAGCAATAAAAGTGAGTTTACGTTAAGTCAAGAAATAAGAGTTTTTACTCTCTAGTGATCGTAAAATCGTGTTTTCTTGACTTTTTTCAAAGTGCGGAAAAGTCATATAAATGGACATATTAGACCATAATACACCTTAAAATAGCAAAAAAAGTGAGTTTACGTAAAGTCAAGAAATAAGAGTTTTTACTCTCTAGTGATCGTAAAATCGTGTTTTCTTGACTTTTTTCAAAGTGCGGAAAAGTCATATAAATGGACATATCAGACCATAATACACCTAAAAATAGCAATAAAAGTGAGTTTACGTTAAGTCAAGAAATAAGAGTTTTTTACTCTCTAGTGATCATAAAATCGTGTTTTCTGGACTTTTTTCAAAGTGCGGAAAAGTCATATAAATGGACATATTAGACCATAATACACCTTAAAATAGCAATAAAAGTGAGTTTACGTTAAGTCAAGAAATAAGAGTTTTTACTCTCTAGTGATCGTAAAATCGTGTTTTCTTGACTTTTTTCAAAGTGCGGAAAAGTCATATAAATGGACATATTAGACCATAATACACCTTAAAATAGCAATAAAAGTTACTTTATGTTAAGTCAAGAAATAAGAATTTTTACTCTCTAGTGAGCGTAAAATCGTGTTTTCTTGACTTTTTTCAAAGTTCGGAAAAGTCATATAAATGGACATATCAGACCATAATACAGCTTAAAATAGCAATAAAAGTGAGTTTACGTTAAGTCAAGAAATAAGAATTTTTACCCTCTAGTGAGCGTAAAATCGTGTTTTCTTGACTTTTTTCAAAGTGCGGAAAAGTCATATAAATGGACATATTAGACCA
>JAUKNL010000739.1:0-50952 GCA_030765065.1 Deroplatys truncata | reverse complement strand
TGTTTTCTTGACTTTTTTTAAAAGTGCGGAAAAGTCATATAAATCGACATATCGGACCATAATACACCTTAAAATAGCAATAAAACTGAGTTTACGTTAAATCAAGAAATAAAACATTGTACTCTGTAGTGAGCGAAAAATCTCGTTTTCTTGACTTTTTTCAAAGTGCGGAAAATGCATATAAATGGACATATCGCACCATAATATACCTTTAAATAGCACCTAAAGTGAGTTTCCGACAAGTCATGAAAGAAGAATTTTTACTCTCTGGTGAGCGAAAAATCGTGTTTTCTTGACTTTTTTCAAAGTGTGGAAAATGCATTTAAATGGACATATCACACCATAATATACCTTTAAATAGCACCTAAAGTGAGTTTCCGAAAAGTCATGAAATAAGAATTTTTACTCTCTGGTGAGCGAAAAATCGTGTTTTCTTGACTTTTTGCAAAGTGCGGAAAAGTCATATAAATGGACATATCGGACCATAATACACCTTAAAATAGCAATAAAACTGAGTTTACGTTAAGTCAAGAAATAAAACATTTTACTCTCTAGTGAGCGAAAAATCGTGTTTTCTTGACTTTTTTCAAAGTGCGGAAAATGCATATAAATGGACATATCACACCATAATAGACCTTTAAATAGCAATAGAAGTGAGTTTCCGACAAGTCATGAAAGAAGAATTTTTACTCTCTGGTGAGCGAAAAATCGTGTTTTCTTGACTTTCTTCAAAGTGCGGAAAAGTCATATAAATGGACATATTAGACCATAATACACCTTTAAATAGCAATAAAAATGAGTTTCCGACAAGTCATGAAATAGGAATTTTTACTCTCTGGTGAGCGAAAAATCGTGTTTTCTTGACTTTTTTCAAAGTGCGGAAAATGCATATAAATGGACATATCACACCATAATACACCTTTAAATAGCAATAAAAGTGAGTTTCCGACAAGTCATGAAATAAGAATTTTTACTCTCTGGTGAGCGAAAAATCGTGTTTTCTTGACTTTTTTCAAAGTGCGGAAAAGTCATATAAATGGACATATCACACCATAATACACCTTTAAATAGCAATAAAAATGAGTTTCCGACAAGTCATGAAATAAGAATTTTTACTCTCTGGTGAGCGAAAAATCGTGTTTTCTTGACTTTTTTCAAAATGCGGAAAAGTCATATAAATGGACATATCACACCATAATACACCTTTAAATAGCACTTAAAGTGAGTTTCCGACAAGTCATGAAATAAGAATTTTTACTCTCTAGTGAGCGTAAAATCGTGTTTTCTTGACTTTTTTTAAAAGTGCGGAAAAGTCATATAAATCGACATATCAGACCATAATACACCGTAAAATAACAATAAAACTGAGTTTACGTTAGGTCAGGAAATAAAAAATTTTACTCTCTAGTGAGCGAAAAATCGTGTTTTCTTGACTTTTTTCAAAGTGTGGAAAATGCATTTAAATGGACATATAACACCATAATATACCTTTAAATAGCACCTAAAGTGAGTTTCCGAAAAGTCATGAAATAAGAATTTTTACTCTCTGGTGAGCGAAAAATCGTGTTTTCTTGACTTTTTGCAAAGTGCGGAAAAGTCATATAAATGGACATATCGGACCATAATACACCTTAAAATAGCAATAAAACTGAGTTTACGTTAAGTCAAGAAATAAAACATTTTACTCTCTAGTGAGCGAAAAATCGTGTTTTCTTGACTTTTTTCAAAGTGCGGAAAATGCATATAAATGGACATATCACACCATAATAGACCTTTAAATAGCAATAGAAGTGAGTTTCCGACAAGTCATGAAAGAAGAATTTTTACTCTCTGGTGAGCGAAAAATCGTGTTTTCTTGACTTTTTTCAAAGTGCGGTAAAGTCATATAAATGGACATATTAGACCATAATACACCTTTAAATAGCAATAAAAATGAGTTTCCGACAAGTCATGAAATAAGAACTTTTACTCTCTGGTGAGCGTAAAATCGTGTTTTCTTGACTTTTTTTAAAAGTGCGGAAAAGTCATATAAATCGACATATCACACCATAATACACCTTTAAATAGCACTTAAAGTGAGTTTCCGACAAGTCATGAAATAAGAATTTTTACTCTCTAGTGAGCGTAAAATCGTGTTTTCTTGACTTTTTTTAAAAGTGCGGAAAAGTCATATAAATCGACATATCGGACCATAATACACCTTAAAATAGCAATAAAACTGAGTTTAGGTTAAGTCAAGAAATAAAACATTTTACTCTCTAGTGAGCGAAAAATCGTGTTTTCTTGACTTTTTTCAAAGTGCGGAAAAGTCATATAAATGGATATATCACACCATAATACACCTATAAATAGCAATAAAAATGAGTTTCCAACAAGTCATGAAATAAGAATTTTTACTCTCTGGTGAGCGAAAAATCGTGTTTTCTTGACTTTTTTTAAAAGTGCGGAAAAGTCATATAAATCGACATATCGGACCATAATACACCTTAAAATAGCAATAAAACTGAGTTTACGTTAAGTCAAGAAATAAAACATTGTACTCTGTAGTGAGCGAAAAATCTCGTTTTCTTGACTTTTTTCAAAGTGCGGAAAATGCATATAAATGGACATATCGCACCATAATATACCTTTAAATAGCACCTAAAGTGAGTTTCCGAAAAGTCATGAAATAAGAATTTTTACTCTCTGGTGAGCGAAAAATCGTGTTTTCTTGACTTTTTGCAAAGTGCGGAAAAGTCATATAAATGGACATATCGGACCATAATACACCTTAAATACACCTTTAAATAGCAATAAAAATGAGTTTCCGACAAGTCATGAAAGAAGAATTTTTACTCTCTGGTGAGCGAAAAATCGTGTTTTCTTGACTTTTTTCAAAGTGTGGAAAATGCATTTAAATGGACATATCACACCATAATATACCTTTAAATAGCACCTAAAGTGAGTTTCCGAAAAGTCATGAAATAAGAATTTTTACTCTCTGGTGAGCGAAAAATCGTGTTTTCTTGACTTTTTGCAAAGTGCGGAAAAGTCATATAAATGGACATATCGGACCATAATACACCTTAAAATAGCAATAAAACTGAGTTTACGTTAAGTCAAGAAATAAAACATTTTACTCTCTAGTGAGCGAAAAATCGTGTTTTCTTGACTTTTTTCAAAGTGCGGAAAATGCATATAAATGGACATATCACACCATAATAGACCTTTAAATAGCAATAGAAGTGAGTTTCCGACAAGTCATGAAAGAAGAATTTTTACTCTCTGGTGAGCGAAAAATCGTGTTTTCTTGACTTTCTTCAAAGTGCGGAAAAGTCATATAAATGGACATATCACACCATAATACACCTTTAAATAGCAATAAAAATGAGTTTCCGACAAGTCATGAAATAAGAATTTTTACTCTCTGGTGAGCGAAAAATCGTGTTTTCTTGACTTTTTTCAAAATGCGGAAAAGTCATATAAATGGACATATCACACCATAATACACCTTTAAATAGCACTTAAAGTGTGTTTCCGACAAGTCATGAAATAAGAATTTTTACTCTCTAGTGAGCGTAAAATCGTGTTTTCTTGACTTTTTTTAAAAGTGCGGAAAAGTCATATAAATCGACATATCAGACCATAATACACCGTAAAATAACAATAAAACTGTGTTTACGTTAGGTCAGGAAATAAAAAATTTTACTCTCTAGTGAGCGAAAAATAGTGTTTTCTTGACTTTTTTCAAAGTGCGGAAAATGCATTTAAATGGACATATCACACCATAATATACCTTTAAATAGCACCTAAAGTGAGTTTCCGAAAAGTCATGAAATAAGAATTTTTACTCTCTGGTGAGCGAAAAATCGTGTTTTCTTGACTTTTTGCAAAGTGCGGTAAAGTCATATAAATGGACATATCGGACCATAATACACCTTTAAATAGCAATAAAAGTGAGTTTCCGACAAGTCATGAAATAAGAATTTTTACTCTCTGGTGAGCGAAAAATCGTGTTTTCTTGACTTTTTTCAAAATGCGGAAAAGTCATATAAATGGACATATCACACCATAATACACCTTTAAATAGCAATAAAAGTGAGTTTCCGACAAGTCATGAAATAAGAATTTTTACTCTCTGGTGAGCGAAAAATCGTGTTTTCTTGACTTTTTTCAAAGTGCGGAAAAGACATATGAATGGACATATTACACCATACTACACCTTAAAATAGCAATAAAAGAGAGTTTACGTTAAGTCAAGAAATAAGAATTTTTACTCTCTAGTGAGCGTAAAATCGTGTTTTCTTGACTTTTTTTAAAAGTGCGGAAAAGTCATATAAATCGACATATCGGACCATAATACACCTTAAAATAGCAATAAAACTGAGTTTACGTTAAGTCAAGAAATAAAACATTTTACTCTCTAGTGAGCGAAAAATCGTGTTTTCTTGACTTTTTTCAAAGTGCGGAAAATGCATATAAATGGACATATCACACCATAATACACCTTTAAATAGCAATAAAAGTGAGTTTCCGACAAGTCATGAAATAAGAATTTTTACTCTCTGGTGAGCGAAAAATCGTGTTTTCTTGACTTTTTTCAAAGTGCGGAAAAGTCATATAAATGGACATATCACACCATAATACACCTTTAAATAGCAATAAAAATGAGTTTCCGACAAGTCATGAAATAAGAATTTTTACTCTCTGGTGAGCGAAAAATCGTGTTTTCTTGACTTTTTTTAAAAGTGCGGAAAAGTCATATAAATCGACATATCGGACCATAATACACCTTAAAATAGCAATAAAACTGAGTTTAGGTTAAGTCAAGAAATAAAACATTTTACTCTCTAGTGAGCGAAAAATCGTGTTTTCTTGACTTTTTTCAAATTGCGGAAAAGTCATATAAATGGATATATCACACCATAATACACCTTTAAATAGCAATAAAAATGAGTTTCCAACAAGTCATGAAATAAGAATTTTTACTCTCTGGTGAGCGAAAAATCGTGTTTTCTTGAATTTTTTTAAAAGTGCGGAAAAGTCATATAAATCGACATATCGGACCATAATACACCTTAAAATAGCAATAAAACTGAGTTTACGTTAAGTCAAGAAATAAAACATTTTACTCTCTAGTGAGCGAAAAATCGTGTTTTCTTGACTTTTTTCAAAGTGCGGAAAATGCATATAAATGGACATATCGCACCATAATATACCTTTAAATAGCACCTAAAGTGAGTTTCCGAAAAGTCATGAAATAAGAATTTTTACTCTCTGGTGAGCGAAAAATCGTGTTTTCTTGACTTTTTGCAAAGTGCGGAAAAGTCATATAAATGGACATATCGGACCATAATACACCTTAAAATAGCAATAAAACTGAGTTTACATTAAGTCAAGAAATAAAACATTTTACTCTCTAGTGAGCGAAAAATCGTGTTTTCTTGACTTTTTTCAAAGTGCGGAAAAGTCATATAAATGGACATATTAGACCATAATACACCTTTAAATAGCAATAAAAATGAGTTTCCGACAAGTCATGAAAGAAGAATTTTTACTCTCTGGTGAGCGAAAAATCGTGTTTTCTTGACTTTTTTCAAAGTGCCGAAAAGTCATATAAATGGACATATTAGACCATAATACACCTTTAAATAGCAATAAAAATGAGTTTCCGACAAGTCATGAAATAAGAATTTTTACTCTCTGGTCAGCGAATAATCGTGTTTTCTTGACTTTTTTCAAAATGCGGAAAAGTCATATAAATGGACATATCACACCATAATACACCTTTAAATAGCACTTAAACTGAGTTTCCGACAAGTCATGAAATAAGAATTTTTACTCTCTAGTGAGCGTAAAATCGTGTTTTCTTGACTTTTTTTAAAAGTGCGGAAAGGTCATATAAATCGACATATCGGACCATAATACACCTTAAAATAGCAATAAAACTGAGTTTAGGTTAAGTCAAGAAATAAAACATTTTACTCTCTAGTGAGCGAAAAATCGTGTTTTCTTGACTTTTTTCAAAGTGCGGAAAAGTCATATAAATGGATATATCACACCATAATACACCTTTAAATAGCAATAAAAATGAGTTTCCGACAAGTCATGAAATAAGAATTTTTACTCTCTGGTGAGCGAAAAATCGTGTTTTCTTGACTTTTTTTAAAAGTGCGGAAAAGTCATATAAATCGACATATCGGACCATAATACACCTTAAAATAGCAATAAAACTGAGTTTACGTTAAGTCAAGAAATAAAACATTTTACTCTCTAGTGAGCGAAAAATCGTGTTTTCTTGACTTTTTTCAAAGTGCGGAAAATGCATATAAATGGACATATCGGACCATAATACACCTTTAAATAGCAATAAAAGTGAGTTTCCGACAAGTCATGAAATAAGAATTTTTACTCTCTGGTGAGCGAAAAATCGTGTTTTCTTGACTTTTTTTAAAATGCGGAAAAGTCATATAAATGGACATATCACACCATAATACACCTTTAAATAGCAATAAAAGTGAGTTTCCGACAAGTCATGAAATAAGAATTTTTACTCTCTGGTGAGCGAAAAATCGTGTTTTCTTGACTTTTTTCAAAGTGCGGAAAAGACATATAAATGGACATATTACACCATACTACACCTTAAAATAGCAATAAAAGAGAGTTTACGTTAAGTCAAGAAATAAGAATTTTTACTCTCTAGTGAGCGTAAAATCGTGTTTTCTTGACTTTTTTTAAAAGTGCGGAAAAGTCATATAAATCGACATATCGGACCATAATACACCTTAAAATAGCAATAAAACTGAGTTTACGTTAAGTCAAGAAATAAAACATTTTACTCTCTAGTGAGCGAAAAATCGTGTTTTCTTGACTTTTTTCAAAGTGCGGAAAATGCATATAAATGGACATATCACACCATAATACACCTTTAAATAGCAATAAAAGTGAGTTTCCGACAAGTCATGAAATAAGAATTTTTACTCTCTGGTGAGCGAAAAATCGTGTTTTCTTGACTTTTTTCAAAGTGCGGAAAAGTCATATAAATGGACATATCACACCATAATACACCTTTAAATAGCAATAAAAATGAGTTTCCGACAAGTCATGAAATAAGAATTTTTACTCTCTGGTGAGCGAAAAATCGTGTTTTCTTGACTTTTTTTAAAAGTGCGGAAAAGTCATATAAATCGACATATCGGACCATAATACACCTTAAAATAGCAATAAAACTGAGTTTAGGTTAAGTCAAGAAATAAAACATTTTACTCTCTAGTGAGCGAAAAATCGTGTTTTCTTGACTTTTTTCAAATTGCGGAAAAGTCATATAAATGGATATATCACACCATAATACACCTTTAAATAGCAATAAAAATGAGTTTCCAACAAGTCATGAAATAAGAATTTTTACTCTCTGGTGAGCGAAAAATCGTGTTTTCTTGAATTTTTTTAAAAGTGCGGAAAAGTCATATAAATCGACATATCGGACCATAATACACCTTAAAATAGCAATAAAACTGAGTTTACGTTAAGTCAAGAAATAAAACATTTTACTCTCTAGTGAGCGAAAAATCGTGTTTTCTTGACTTTTTTCAAAGTGCGGAAAATGCATATAAATGGACATATCGCACCATAATATACCTTTAAATAGCACCTAAAGTGAGTTTCCGAAAAGTCATGAAATAAGAATTTTTACTCTCTGGTGAGCGAAAAATCGTGTTTTCTTGACTTTTTGCAAAGTGCGGAAAAGTCATATAAATGGACATATCGGACCATAATACACCTTAAAATAGCAATAAAACTGAGTTTACATTAAGTCAAGAAATAAAACATTTTACTCTCTAGTGAGCGAAAAATCGTGTTTTCTTGACTTTTTTCAAAGTGCGGAAAAGTCATATAAATGGACATATTAGACCATAATACACCTTTAAATAGCAATAAAAATGAGTTTCCGACAAGTCATGCAAGAAGAATTTTTACTCTCTGGTGAGCGAAAAATCGTGTTTTCTTGACTTTTTTCAAAGTGCCGAAAAGTCATATAAATGGACATATTAGACCATAATACACCTTTAAATAGCAATAAAAATGAGTTTCCGACAAGTCATGAAATAAGAATTTTTACTCTCTGGTCAGCGAATAATCGTGTTTTCTTGACTTTTTTCAAAATGCGGAAAAGTCATATAAATGGACATATCACACCATAATACACCTTTAAATAGCACTTAAACTGAGTTTCCGACAAGTCATGAAATAAGAATTTTTACTCTCTAGTGAGCGTAAAATCGTGTTTTCTTGACTTTTTTTAAAAGTGCGGAAAGGTCATATAAATCGACATATCGGACCATAATACACCTTAAAATAGCAATAAAACTGAGTTTAGGTTAAGTCAAGAAATAAAACATTTTACTCTCTAGTGAGCGAAAAATCGTGTTTTCTTGACTTTTTTCAAAGTGCGGAAAAGTCATATAAATGGATATATCACACCATAATACACCTTTAAATAGCAATAAAAATGAGTTTCCGACAAGTCATGAAATAAGAATTTTTACTCTCTGGTGAGCGAAAAATCGTGTTTTCTTGACTTTTTTTAAAAGTGCGGAAAAGTCATATAAATCGACATATCGGACCATAATACACCTTAAAATAGCAATAAAACTGAGTTTACGTTAAGTCAAGAAATAAAACATTTTACTCTCTAGTGAGCGAAAAATCGTGTTTTCTTGACTTTTTTCAAAGTGCGGAAAATGCATATAAATGGACATATCGGACCATAATACACCTTTAAATAGCAATAAAAGTGAGTTTCCGACAAGTCATGAAATAAGAATTTTTACTCTCTGGTGAGCGAAAAATCGTGTTTTCTTGACTTTTTTCAAAATGCGGAAAAGTCATATAAATGGACATATCACACCATAATACACCTTTAAATAGCAATAAAAGTGAGTTTCCGACAAGTCATGAAATAAGAATTTTTACTCTCTGGTGAGCGAAAAATCGTGTTTTCTTGACTTTTTTCAAAGTGCGGAAAAGTCATATAAATCGACATATCGGACCATAATACACCTTAAAATAACAATAAAACTGAGTTTAAGTTAAGTCAAGAAATAAAACATTTTACTCTCTAGTGAGCGAAAAATCGTGTTTTCTTGACTTTTTTCAAAGTGCGGAAAATGCATATAAATGGACATATCGCACCATAATATACCTTTAAATAGCACCTAAAGTGAGTTTCCGAAAAGTCATGAAATAAGAATTTTTACTCTCTGGTGAGCGAAAAATCGTGTTTTCTTGACTTTTTGCAAAGTGCGGAAAAGTCATATAAATGGACATATCGGACCATAATACACCTTAAAATAGCAATAAAACTGAGTTTACATTAAGTCAAGAAATAAAACATTTTACTCTCTAGTGAGCGAAAAATCGTGTTTTCTTGACTTTTTTCAAAGTGCGGAAAAGTCATATAAATGGACATATTAGACCATAATACACCTTTAAATAGCAATAAAAATGAGTTTCCGACAAGTCATGAAAGAAGAATTTTTACTCTCTGGTGAGCGAAAAATCGTGTTTTCTTGACTTTTTTCAAAGTGCCGAAAAGTCATATAAATGGACATATTAGACCATAATACACCTTTAAATAGCAATAAAAATGAGTTTCCGACAAGTCATGAAATAAGAATTTTTACTCTCTGGTCAGCGAATAATCGTGTTTTCTTGACTTTTTTCAAAATGCGGAAAAGTCATATAAATGGACATATCACACCATAATACACCTTTAAATAGCACTTAAACTGAGTTTCCGACAAGTCATGAAATAAGAATTTTTACTCTCTAGTGAGCGTAAAATCGTGTTTTCTTGACTTTTTTCAAAGTGCGGAAAAGACATATAAATGGACATATTACACCATACTACACCTTAAAATAGCAATAAAAGAGAGTTTACGTTAAGTCAAGAAATAAGAATTTTTACTCTCTAGTGAGCGTAAAATCGTGTTTTCTTGACTTTTTTTAAAAGTGCGGAAAAGTCATATAAATCGACATATCGGACCATAATACACCTTAAAATAGCAATAAAACTGAGTTTACGTTAAGTCAAGAAATAAAACATTTTACTCTCTAGTGAGCGAAAAATCGTGTTTTCTTGACTTTTTTCAAAGTGCGGAAAATGCATATAAATGGACATATCACACCATAATACACCTTTAAATAGCACTTAAACTGAGTTTCCGACAAGTCATGAAATAAGAATTTTTACTCTCTGGTGAGCGAAAAATCGTGTTTTCTTGACTTTTTTTAAAAGTGCGGAAAAGTCATATAAATCGACATATCGGACCATAATACACCTTAAAATAACAATAAAACTGAGTTTAAGTTAAGTCAAGAAATAAAACATTTTACTCTCTAGTGAGCGAAAAATCGTGTTTTCTTGACTTTTTTCAAAGTGCGGAAAATGCATATAAATGGACATATCGCACCATAATATACCTTTAAATAGCACCTAAAGTGAGTTTCCGAAAAGTCATGAAATAAGAATTTTTACTCTCTGGTGAGCGAAAAATCGTGTTTTCTTGACTTTTTGCAAAGTGCGGAAAAGTCATATAAATGGACATATCGGACCATAATACACCTTAAAATAGCAATAAAACTGAGTTTACATTAAGTCAAGAAATAAAACATTTTACTCTCTAGTGAGCGAAAAATCGTGTTTTCTTGACTTTTTTCAAAGTGCGGAAAAGTCATATAAATGGACATATTAGACCATAATACACCTTTAAATAGCAATAAAAATGAGTTTCCGACAAGTCATGAAAGAAGAATTTTTACTCTCTGGTGAGCGAAAAATCGTGTTTTCTTGACTTTTTTCAAAGTGCCGAAAAGTCATATAAATGGACATATTAGACCATAATACACCTTTAAATAGCAATAAAAATGAGTTTCCGACAAGTCATGAAATAAGAATTTTTACTCTCTGGTCAGCGAATAATCGTGTTTTCTTGACTTTTTTCAAAATGCGGAAAAGTCATATAAATGGACATATCACACCATAATACACCTTTAAATAGCACTTAAACTGAGTTTCCGACAAGTCATGAAATAAGAATTTTTACTCTCTAGTGAGCGTAAAATCGTGTTTTCTTGACTTTTTTTAAAAGTGCGGAAAGGTCATATAAATCGACATATCGGACCATAATACACCTTAAAATAGCAATAAAACTGAGTTTAGGTTAAGTCAAGAAATAAAACATTTTACTCTCTAGTGAGCGAAAAATCGTGTTTTCTTGACTTTTTTCAAAGTGCGGAAAAGTCATATAAATGGATATATCACACCATAATACACCTTTAAATAGCAATAAAAATGAGTTTCCGACAAGTCATGAAATAAGAATTTTTACTCTCTGGTGAGCGAAAAATCGTGTTTTCTTGACTTTTTTTAAAAGTGCGGAAAAGTCATATAAATCGACATATCGGACCATAATACACCTTAAAATAGCAATAAAACTGAGTTTACGTTAAGTCAAGAAATAAAACATTTTACTCTCTAGTGAGCGAAAAATCGTGTTTTCTTGACTTTTTTCAAAGTGCGGAAAATGCATATAAATGGACATATCGGACCATAATACACCTTTAAATAGCAATAAAAGTGAGTTTCCGACAAGTCATGAAATAAGAATTTTTACTCTCTGGTGAGCGAAAAATCGTGTTTTCTTGACTTTTTTCAAAATGCGGAAAAGTCATATAAATGGACATATCACACCATAATACACCTTTAAATAGCAATAAAAGTGAGTTTCCGACAAGTCATGAAATAAGAATTTTTACTCTCTGGTGAGCGAAAAATCGTGTTTTCTTGACTTTTTTCAAAGTGCGGAAAAGACATATAAATGGACATATTACACCATACTACACCTTAAAATAGCAATAAAAGAGAGTTTACGTTAAGTCAAGAAATAAGAATTTTTACTCTCTAGTGAGCGTAAAATCGTGTTTTCTTGACTTTTTTTAAAAGTGCGGAAAAGTCATATAAATCGACATATCGGACCATAATACACCTTAAAATAGCAATAAAACTGAGTTTACGTTAAGTCAAGAAATAAAACATTTTACTCTCTAGTGAGCGAAAAATCGTGTTTTCTTGACTTTTTTCAAAGTGCGGAAAATGCATATAAATGGACATATCACACCATAATACACCTTTAAATAGCAATAAAAGTGAGTTTCCGACAAGTCATGAAATAAGAATTTTTACTCTCTGGTGAGCGAAAAATCGTGTTTTCTTGACTTTTTTCAAAGTGCGGAAAAGTCATATAAATGGACATATCACACCATAATACACCTTTAAATAGCAATAAAAATGAGTTTCCGACAAGTCATGAAATAAGAATTTTTACTCTCTGGTGAGCGAAAAATCGTGTTTTCTTGACTTTTTTTAAAAGTGCGGAAAAGTCATATAAATCGACATATCGGACTATAATACACCTTAAAATAGCAATAAAACTGAGTTTAGGTTAAGTCAAGAAATAAAACATTTTACTCTCTAGTGAGCGAAAAATCGTGTTTTCTTGACTTTTTTCAAATTGCGGAAAAGTCATATAAATGGATATATCACACCATAATACACCTTTAAATAGCAATAAAAATGAGTTTCCAACAAGTCATGAAATAAGAATTTTTACTCTCTGGTGAGCGAAAAATCGTGTTTTCTTGAATTTTTTTAAAAGTGCGGAAAAGTCATATAAATCGACATATCGGACCATAATACACCTTAAAATAGCAATAAAACTGAGTTTACGTTAAGTCAAGAAATAAAACATTTTACTCTCTAGTGAGCGAAAAATCGTGTTTTCTTGACTTTTTTCAAAGTGCGGAAAATGCATATAAATGGACATATCGCACCATAATATACCTTTAAATAGCACCTAAAGTGAGTTTCCGAAAAGTCATGAAATAAGAATTTTTACTCTCTGGTGAGCGAAAAATCGTGTTTTCTTGACTTTTTGCAAAGTGCGGAAAAGTCATATAAATGGACATATCGGACCATAATACACCTTAAAATAGCAATAAAACTGAGTTTACATTAAGTCAAGAAATAAAACATTTTACTCTCTAGTGAGCGAAAAATCGTGTTTTCTTGACTTTTTTCAAAGTGCGGAAAAGTCATATAAATGGACATATTAGACCATAATACACCTTTAAATAGCAATAAAAATGAGTTTCCGACAAGTCATGAAAGAAGAATTTTTACTCTCTGGTGAGCGAAAAATCGTGTTTTCTTGACTTTTTTCAAAGTGCCGAAAAGTCATATAAATGGACATATTAGACCATAATACACCTTTAAATAGCAATAAAAATGAGTTTCCGACAAGTCATGAAATAAGAATTTTTACTCTCTGGTCAGCGAATAATCGTGTTTTCTTGACTTTTTTCAAAATGCGGAAAAGTCATATAAATGGACATATCACACCATAATACACCTTTAAATAGCACTTAAACTGAGTTTCCGACAAGTCATGAAATAAGAATTTTTACTCTCTAGTGAGCGTAAAATCGTGTTTTCTTGACTTTTTTTAAAAGTGCGGAAAGGTCATATAAATCGACATATCGGACCATAATACACCTTAAAATAGCAATAAAACTGAGTTTAGGTTAAGTCAAGAAATAAAACATTTTACTCTCTAGTGAGCGAAAAATCGTGTTTTCTTGACTTTTTTCAAAGTGCGGAAAAGTCATATAAATGGATATATCACACCATAATACACCTTTAAATAGCAATAAAAATGAGTTTCCGACAAGTCATGAAATAAGAATTTTTACTCTCTGGTGAGCGAAAAATCGTGTTTTCTTGACTTTTTTTAAAAGTGCGGAAAAGTCATATAAATCGACATATCGGACCATAATACACCTTAAAATAGCAATAAAACTGAGTTTACGTTAAGTCAAGAAATAAAACATTTTACTCTCTAGTGAGCGAAAAATCGTGTTTTCTTGACTTTTTTCAAAGTGCGGAAAATGCATATAAATGGACATATCGGACCATAATACACCTTTAAATAGCAATAAAAGTGAGTTTCCGACAAGTCATGAAATAAGAATTTTTACTCTCTGGTGAGCGAAAAATCGTGTTTTCTTGACTTTTTTCAAAATGCGGAAAAGTCATATAAATGGACATATCACACCATAATACACCTTTAAATAGCAATAAAAGTGAGTTTCCGACAAGTCATGAAATAAGAATTTTTACTCTCTGGTGAGCGAAAAATCGTGTTTTCTTGACTTTTTTCAAAGTGCGGAAAAGACATATAAATGGACATATTACACCATACTACACCTTAAAATAGCAATAAAAGAGAGTTTACGTTAAGTCAAGAAATAAGAATTTTTACTCTCTAGTGAGCGTAAAATCGTGTTTTCTTGACTTTTTTTAAAAGTGCGGAAAAGTCATATAAATCGACATATCGGACCATAATACACCTTAAAATAGCAATAAAACTGAGTTTACGTTAAGTCAAGAAATAAAACATTTTACTCTCTAGTGAGCGAAAAATCGTGTTTTCTTGACTTTTTTCAAAGTGCGGAAAATGCATATAAATGGACATATCACACCATAATACACCTTTAAATAGCACTTAAACTGAGTTTCCGACAAGTCATGAAATAAGAATTTTTACTCTCTGGTGAGCGAAAAATCGTGTTTTCTTGACTTTTTTTAAAAGTGCGGAAAAGTCATATAAATCGACATATCGGACCATAATACACCTTAAAATAACAATAAAACTGAGTTTAAGTTAAGTCAAGAAATAAAACATTTTACTCTCTAGTGAGCGAAAAATCCTGTTTTCTTGACTTTTTTCAAAGTGCGGAAAAGTCATATAAATGGACATATCACACCATAATACACCTTTAAATAGCAATAAAAATGAGTTTCCGACAAGTCATGAAATAAGAATTTTTACTCTCTGGTGAGCGAAAAATCGTGTTTTCTTGACTTTTTTCAAAGTGCGGTAAAGTCATATAAATCGACATATCACACCATAATACACCTTTAAATAGCACTTAAAGTGAGTTTCCGAAAAGTCATGAAATAAGAATTTTTACTCTCTAGTGAGCGTAAAATCGTGTTTTCTTGACTTTTTTTAAAAGTGCGGAAAAGTCATTTAAATCGACATATCGGACCATAATACACCTTAAAATAGCAATGAAACTGAGTTTAGGTTAAGTCAAGAAATAAAACATTTTACTCTCTAGTGAGCGAAAAATCGTGTTTTCTTGACTTTTTTCAAAGTGCGGAAAATGCATATAAATGGACATATCACACCATAATATACCTTTAAATAGCACCCAAATTGAGTTTCCGAAAAGTCATGAAATAAGAATTTTTAATCTCTAGTGAGCGAAAAATCGTGTTTTCTTGACTTTTTTCAAAATGCGGAAAAGTCATATAAATGGACATATCACACCATAATACACCTTTAAATAGCACTTAAAGTGAGTTTCCGACAAGTCATGAAATAAGAATTTTTACTCTCTGGTGAGCGAAAAATCGTGTTTTCTTGACTTTTTTCAAAGTGCGGAAAAGTCATATAAATGGACATATCACACCATAATAAACCTTTAAATAGCAATAAAAATGAGTTTCCGACAGGTCATGAAATAAGAATTTTTACTCTCTGGTGAGCGAAAAATCGTGTTTTCTTGACTTTTTTCAAAATGCGGAAAAGTCATATAAATGGACATATCACACCATAATACACCTTTAAATAGCACTTAAAGTGTGTTTCCGACAAGTCATGAAATAAGAATTTTTACTCTCTAGTGAGCGTAAAGTTGTGTTTTCTTGACTTTTTTTAAAAGTGCGGAAAAGTCATATAAATCGACATATCAGACCATAATACACCGTAAAATAACAATAAAACTGTGTTTACGTTAGGTCAGGAAATAAAAAATTTTACTCTGTAGTGAGCGAAAAATAGTGTTTTCTTGACTTTTTTCAAAGTGCGGAAAATGCATTTAAATGGACATATCACACCATAATATACCTTTAAATAGCACCTAAAGTGAGTTTCCGAAAAGTCATGAAATAAGAATTTTTACTCTCTGGTGAGCGAAAAATCGTGTTTTCTTGACTTTTTGCAAAGTGCGGTAAAGTCATATAAATGGACATATCGGACCATAATACACCTTAAAATAGCAATCAAACTGAGTTTACGTTAAGTCAAGAAATAAAACATTTTACTCTCTAGTGAGCGAAAAATCGTGTTTTCTTGACTTTTTTCAAAGTGCGGAAAATGCATATAAATGGACATATCACACCATAATACACCTTTAAATAGCAATAAAAGTGAGTTTCCGACAAGTCATGAAATAAGAATTTTTACTCTCTGGTGAGCGAAAAATCGTGTTTTCTTGACTTTTTTCAAAGTGCGGAAAAGACATATAAAGGGACATATTACACCATAATACACCTTAAAATAGCAATAAAAGAGAGTTTACAATAAGTCAGGAAATAAGAATTTTTACTCTCTAGTGAGCGTAAAATCGTGTTTTCTTGACTTTTTTCAAAATGCGGAAAAGTCATATAAATGGACATATCACACCATAATACACCTTTAAATAGCACTTAAAGTGTGTTTCCGACAAGTCATGAAATAAGAATTTTTACTCTCTAGTGAGCGTAAAATCGTGTTTTCTTGACTTTTTTCAAAATGCGGAAAAGTCATATAAATGGACATATCACACCATAATACACCTTTAAATAGCAATAAAAGTGAGTTTCCGACAAGTCATGAAATAAGAATTTTTACTCTCTGGTGAGCGAAAAATCGTGTTTTCTTGACTTTTTTCAAAGTGCGGAAAAGACATATAAATGGACATATTACACCATACTACACCTTAAAATAGCAATAAAAGAGAGTTTACGTTAAGTCAAGAAATAAGAATTTTTACTCTCTAGTGAGCGTAAAATCGTGTTTTCTTGACTTTTTTTAAAAGTGCGGAAAAGTCATATAAATCGACATATCGGACCATAATACACCTTAAAATAGCAATAAAACTGAGTTTACGTTAAGTCAAGAAATAAAACATTTTACTCTCTAGTGAGCGAAAAATCGTGTTTTCTTGACTTTTTTCAAAGTGCGGAAAATGCATATAAATGGACATATCACACCATAATACACCTTTAAATAGCAATAAAAGTGAGTTTCCGACAAGTCATGAAATAAGAATTTTTACTCTCTGGTGAGCGAAAAATCGTGTTTTCTTGACTTTTTTCAAAGTGCGGAAAAGTCATATAAATGGACATATCACACCATAATACACCTTTAAATAGCAATAAAAATGAGTTTCCGACAAGTCATGAAATAAGAATTTTTACTCTCTGGTGAGCGAAAAATCGTGTTTTCTTGACTTTTTTCAAAATGCGGAAAAGTCATATAAATGGACATATCACACCATAATACACCTTTAAATAGCACTTAAAGTGAGTTTCCGACAAGTCATGAAATAAGAATTTTTACTCTCTAGTGAGCGTAAAATCGTGTTTTCTTGACTTTTTTTAAAAGTGCGGAAAAGTCATATAAATCGACATATCAGACCATAATACACCGTAAAATAACAATAAAACTGAGTTTACGTTAGGTCAGGAAATAAAAAATTTTACTCTCTAGTGAGCGAAAAATCGTGTTTTCTTGACTTTTTTCAAAGTGTGGAAAATGCATTTAAATGGACATATAACACCATAATATACCTTTAAATAGCACCTAAAGTGAGTTTCCGAAAAGTCATGAAATAAGAATTTTTACTCTCTGGTGAGCGAAAAATCGTGTTTTCTTGACTTTTTGCAAAGTGCGGAAAAGTCATATAAATGGACATATCGGACCATAATACACCTTAAATTAGCAATAAAACTGAGTTTACGTTAAGTCAAGAAATAAAACATTTTACTCTCTAGTGAGCGAAAAATCGTGTTTTCTTGACTTTTTTCAAAGTGCGGAAAAGTCATATAAATGGACATATTAGACCATAATACACCTTTAAATAGCAATAAAAATGAGTTTCCGACAAGTCATGAAATAAGAACTTTTACTCTCTGGTGAGCGTAAAATCGTGTTTTCTTGACTTTTTTTAAAAGTGCGGAAAAGTCATATAAATCGACATATCACACCATAATACACCTTTAAATAGCACTTAAAGTGAGTTTCCGACAAGTCATGAAATAAGAATTTTTACTCTCTAGTGAGCGTAAAATCGTGTTTTCTTGACTTTTTTTAAAAGTGCGGAAAAGTCATATAAATCGACATATCGGACCATAATACACCTTAAAATAGCAATAAAACTGGGTTTAGGTTAAGTCAAGAAATAAAACATTTTACTCTCTAGTGAGCGAAAAATCGTGTTTTCTTGACTTTTCTCAAAGTGCGGAAAAGTCATATAAATGGATATATCACACCATAATACACCTTTAAATAGCAATAAAAATGAGTTTCCAACAAGTCATGAAATAAGAATTTTTACTCTCTGGTGAGCGAAAAATCGTGTTTTCTTGACTTTTTTTAAAAGTGCGGAAAAGTCATATAAATCGACATATCGGACCATAATACACCTTAAAATAGCAATAAAACTGAGTTTACGTTAAGTCAAGAAATAAAACATTTTACTCTCTAGTGAGCGAAAAATCGTGTTTTCTTGACTTTTTTCAAAGTGCGGAAAATGCATATAAATGGACATATCGCACCATAATATACCTTTAAATAGCACCTAAAGTGAGTTTCCGAAAAGTCATGAAATAAGAATTTTTACTCTCTGGTGAGCGAAAAATCGTGTTTTCTTGACTTTTTGCAAAGTGCGGAAAAAACATATAAATGGACATATCGGACCATAATACACCTTAAAATAGCAATAAAACTGAGTTTACGTTAAGTCAAGAAATAAAACATTTTACTCTCTAGTGAGCGAAAAATCGTGTTTTCTTGACTTTTTTCAAAGTGCGGAAAAGTCATATAAATGGACATATTAGACCATAATACACCTTTAAATAGCAATAAAAATGAGTTTCCGACAAGTCATGAAAGAAGAATTTTTACTCTCTGGTGAGCGAAAAATCGTGTTTTCTTGACTTTTTTCAAAGTGCCGAAAAGTCATATAAATGGACATATTAGACCATAATACACCTTCAAATAGCAATAAAAATGAGTTTCCGACAAGTCATGAAATAAGAATTTTTACTCTCTGGTCAGCGAATAATCGTGTTTTCTTGACTTTTTTCAAAATGCGGAAAAGTCATATAAATGGACATATCACACCATAATACACCTTTAAATAGCACTTAAACTGAGTTTCCGACAAGTCATGAAATAAGAATTTTTACTCTCTAGTGAGCGTAAAATCGTGTTTTCTTGACTTTTTTTAAAAGTGCGGAAAGGTCATATAAATCGACATATCGGACCATAATACACCTTAAAATAGCAATAAAACTGAGTTTAGGTTAAGTCAAGAAATAAAACATTTTACTCTCTAGTGAGCGAAAAATCGTGTTTTCTTGACTTTTTTCAAAGTGCGGAAAAGTCATATAAATGGATATATCACACCATAATACACCTTTAAATAGCAATAAAAATGAGTTTCCGACAAGTCATGAAATAAGAATTTTTACTCTCTGGTGAGCGAAAAATCGTGTTTTCTTGACTTTTTTTAAAAGTGCGGAAAAGTCATATAAATCGACATATCGGACCATAATACACCTTAAAATAGCAATAAAACTGAGTTTACGTTAAGTCAAGAAATAAAACATTTTACTCTCTAGTGAGCGAAAAATCGTGTTTTCTTGACTTTTTTCAAAGTGCGGAAAAGTCATATAAATGGACATATCACACCATAATACACCTTTAAATAGCAATAAAAATGAGTTTCCGACAAGTCATGAAATAAGAATTTTTACTCTCTGGTGAGCGAAAAATCGTGTTTTCTTGACTTTTTTCAAAGTGCGGTAAAGTCATATAAATCGACATATCACACCATAATACACCTTTAAATAGCACTTAAAGTGAGTTTCCGACAAGTCATGAAATAAGAATTTTTACTCTCTAGTGAGCGTAAAATCGTGTTTTCTTGACTTTTTTTAAAAGTGCGGAAAAGTCATTTAAATCGACATATCGGACCATAATACACCTTAAAATAGCAATGAAACTGAGTTTAGGTTAAGTCAAGAAATAAAACATTTTACTCTCTAGTGAGCGAAAAATAGTGTTTTCTTGACTTTTTTCAAAGTGCGGAAAATGCATATAAATGGACATATCACACCATAATATACCTTTAAATAGCACCCAAATTGAGTTTCCGAAAAGTCATGAAATAAGAATTTTTAATCTCTAGTGAGCGAAAAATCGTGTTTTCTTGACTTTTTTCAAAATGCGGAAAAGTCATATAAATGGACATATCACACCATAATACACCTTTAAATAGCACTTAAAGTGAGTTTCCGACAAGTCATGAAATAAGAATTTTTACTCTCTGGTGAGCGAAAAATCGTGTTTTCTTGACTTTTTTCAAAGTGCGGAAAAGTCATATAAATGGACATATCACACCATAATAAACCTTTAAATAGCAATAAAAATGAGTTTCCGACAGGTCATGAAATAAGAATTTTTACTCTCTGGTGAGCGAAAAATCGTGTTTTCTTGACTTTTTTCAAAATGCGGAAAAGTCATATAAATGGACATATCACACCATAATACACCTTTAAATAGCACTTAAAGTGTGTTTCCGACAAGTCATGAAATAAGAATTTTTACTCTCTAGTGAGCGTAAAGTCGTGTTTTCTTGACTTTTTTTAAAAGTGCGGAAAAGTCATATAAATCGACATATCAGACCATAATACACCGTAAAATAACAATAAAACTGTGTTTACGTTAGGTCAGGAAATAAAAAATTTTACTCTGTAGTGAGCGAAAAATAGTGTTTTCTTGACTTTTTTCAAAGTGCGGAAAATGCATTTAAATGGACATATCACACCATAATATAACTTTAAATAGCACCTAAAGTGAGTTTCCAAAAAGTCATGAAATAAGAATTTTTACTCTCTGGTGAGCGAAAAATCGTGTTTTCTTGACTTTTTTTAAAAGTGCGGAAAAGTCATATAAATCGACATATCGGACCATAATACACCTTAAAATAGCAATAAAACTGAGTTTACGTTAAGTCAAGAAATAAAACATTTTACTCTCTAGTGAGCGAAAAATCGTGTTTTCTTGACTTTTTTCAAAGTGCGGAAAATGCATATAAAAATACACACATGCATAATACACCTTTAAATAGCAATAAAAGTGAGTTTCTGACAAGTCATGAAATAAGAATTTTTACTCACTGGTGAGCGAAAAATCGTGTTTTCTTGACTTTTTTTAAAAGTGCGGAAAAGTCATTTAAATCGACATATCGGACCATAATACACCTTAAAATAGCAATGAAACTGAGTTTAGGTTAAGTCAAGAAATAAAACATTTTACTCTCTAGTGAGCGAAAAATAGTGTTTTCTTGACTTTTTTCAAAGTGCGGAAAATGCATATAAATGGACATATCACACCATAATATACCTTTAAATAGCACCCAAATTGAGTTTCCGAAAAGTCATGAAATAAGAATTTTTAATCTCTAGTGAGCGAAAAATCGTGTTTTCTTGACTTTTTTCAAAATGCGGAAAAGTCATATAGATGGACATATCACACCATAATACACCTTTAAATAGCACTTAAAGTGAGTTTCCGACAAGTCATGAAATAAGAATTTTTACTCTCTGGTGAGCGAAAAATCGTGTTTTCTTGACTTTTTTCAAAGTGCGGAAAAGTCATATAAATGGACATATCACACCATAATAAACCTTTAAATAGCAATAAAAATGAGTTTCCGACAGGTCATGAAATAAGAATTTTTACTCTCTGGTGAGCGAAAAATCGTGTTTTCTTGACCGTTTTCAAAATGCGGAAAAGTCATATAAATGGACATATCACACCATAATACACCTTTAAATAGCACTTAAAGTGTGTTTCCGACAAGTCATGAAATAAAATTTTTACTCTCTAGTGAGCGTAAAGTCGTGTTTTCTTGACTTTTTTTAAAAGTGCGGAAAAGTCATATAAATCGACATATCAGACCATAATACACCGTAAAATAACAATAAAACTGTGTTTACGTTAGGTCAGGAAATAAAAAATTTTACTCTGTAGTGAGCGAAAAATAGTGTTTTCTTGACTTTTTTCAAAGTGCGGAAAATGCATTTAAATGGACATATCACACCATAATATACCTTTAAATAGCACCTAAAGTGAGTTTCCGAAAAGTCATGAAATAAGAATTTTTACTCTCTGGTGAGCGAAAAATCGTGTTTTCTTGACTTTTTTTAAAAGTGCGGAAAAGTCATATAAATCGACATATCGGACCATAATACACCTTAAAATAGCAATAAAACTGAGTTTACGTTAAGTCAAGAAATAAAACATTTTACTCTCTAGTGAGCGAAAAATCGTGTTTTCTTGACTTTTTTCAAAGTGCGGAAAATGCATATAAAAATACACACATGCATAATACACCTTTAAATAGCAATAAAAGTGAGTTTCTGACAAGTCATGAAATAAGAATTTTTACTCTCTGGTGAGCGAAAAATCGTGTTTTCTTGACTTTTTTCAAAGTGCGGAAAAGTCATATAAATGGACATATCACACCATAATAAACCTTTAAATAGCAATAAAAATGAGTTTCCGACAGGTCATGAAATAAGAATTTTTACTCTCTGGTGAGCGAAAAATCGTGTTTTCTTGACTTTTTTCAAAATGCGGAAAAGTCATATAAATGGACATATCACACCATAATACACCTTTAAATAGCACTTAAAGTGTGTTTCCGACAAGTCATGAAATAAGAATTTTTACTCTCTAGTGAGCGTAAAGTCGTGTTTTCTTGACTTTTTTTAAAAGTGCGGAAAAGTCATATAAATCGACATATCAGACCATAATACACCGTAAAATAACAATAAAACTGTGTTTACGTTAGGTCAGGAAATAAAAATTTTACTCTGTAGTGAGCGAAAAATAGTGTTTTCTTGACTTTTTTCAAAGTGCGGAAAATGCATTTAAATGGACATATCACACCATAATATACCTTTAAATAGCACCTAAAGTGAGTTTCCGAAAAGTCATGAAATAAGAATTTTTACTCTCTGGTGAGCGAAAAATCGTGTTTTCTTGACTTTTTTTAAAAGTGCGGAAAAGTCATATAAATCGACATATCGGACCATAATACACCTTAAAATAGCAATAAAACTGAGTTTACGTTAAGTCAAGAAATAAAACATTTTACTCTCTAGTGAGCGAGAAATCGTGTTTTCTTGACTTTTTTCAAAGTGCGGAAAATGCATATAAAAATACACACATGCATAATACACCTTTAAATAGCAATAAAAGTGAGTTTCTGACAAGTCATGAAATAAGAATTTTTACTCTCTGGTGAGCGAAAAATCGTGTTTTCTTCTCTTTTTTCAAAGTGCGGAAAAGTCATATAAATCGACATATTAGACCATAATACACCTTAAAATAGCAATAAAAGAGAGTTTACGATAAGTCAAGAAATGAGAATTTTTACTCTCTAGTGAGCGTAAAATCATGTTTTCTTGACTTTTTTCAAAGTGCTGAAAAGTCATATAAAATGACATATCACACCATAGTTCACCTTAAAATAGTAATAAAAGTGAGTTTCCGACAAGTCATGAAATAAGAATTTTTACTCTGTAGTGACCGAAAAATCGTGTTTTCTTGACTTTTTTCAAAGTGCGGAAAAGTCATATAAATGGACATATCACACCATAATACACCTTTAAATAGCAATAAAAATGAGTTTCCGACAAGTCATGAAATAAGAATTTTTACTCTCTGGTGAGCGAAAAATCGTGTTTTCTTGACTTTTTTCAAAGTGCGGAAAAGTCATATAAATGGACACATCACACCATAATACACCTTTAAATAGCACTTAAAGTGAGTTTCCGACAAGTCATGAAATAAGAATTTTTACTCTCTGGTGAGCGAAAAATCGTGTTTTCTTGACTTTTTTCAAAGTGCGGAAAAGTCATATAAATGGACATATCACACCATAATACACCTTTAAATAGCAATAAAAATGAGTTTCCGACAAGTCATGAAATAAGAATTTTTACTCTCTGGTGAGCGAAAAATCGTGTTTTCTTGACTTTTTTCAAAATGCGGAAAAGTCATAAATGGACATATCACACCATAATACACCTTTATATAGCACTTAAAGTGTGTTTCCGACAAGTCATGAAATAAGAATTTTTACTCTCTAGTGAGCGTAAAATCGTGTTTTCTTGACTTTTTTTAAAAGTGCGGAAAAGTCATATAAATCGACATATCAGACCATAATACACCGTAAAATAACAATAAAACTGAGTTTACGTTAGGTCAGGAAATAAAAAATTTTACTCTCTAGTGAGCGAAAAATAGTGTTTTCTTGACTTTTTTCAAAGTGCGGAAAATGCATTTAAATGGACATATTACACCATAATATACCTTTAAATAGCACCTAAAGTGAGTTTCCGAAAAGTCATGAAATAAGAATTTTTACTCTCTGGTGAGCGAAAAATCGTGTTTTCTTGACTTTTTGCAAAGTGCGGTAAAGTCATATAAATGGACATATCGGACCATAATACACCATAAAATAGCAATCAAACTGAGTTTACGTTAAGTCAAGAAATAAAACATTTTACTCACTAGTGAGCGAAAAATCGTGTTTTCTTGACTTTTTTCAAAGTGCGGAAAATGCATATAAATGGACATATCACACCATAATAGACCTTTAAATAGCAATAGAAGTGAGTTTCCGACAAGTCATGAAAGAAGAATTTTTACTCTCTGGTGAGCGAAAAATCGTGTTTTCTTGACTTTTTTCAAAGTGCGGAAAAGTCATATAAATGGACATATTAGACCATAATACACCTTTAAATAGCAATAAAAATGAGTTTCCGACAAGTCATGAAATAAGAACTTTTACTCTCTGGTGAGCGTAAAATCGTGTTTTCTTGACTTTTTTTAAAAGTGCGGAAAAGTCATATAAATCGACATATCGGACCATAATACACCTTAAAATAGCAATAAAACTGAGTTTACGTTGTCATGAAATAAGAATTTTTACTCTCTAGTGAGCGTGAAATCGTGTTTTCTTGACTTTTTTTAAAAGTGCGGAAAAGTCATATAAATCGACATATCGGACCATAATACACCTTAAAATAGCAATAAAACTGAGTTTAGGTTAAGTCAAGAAATAAAACATTTTACTCTCTAGTGAGCGAAAAATCGTGTTTTCTTGACTTTTTTCAAAGTGCGGAAAAGTCATATAAATGGATATATCACACCATAATACACCTTTAAATAGCAATAAAAATGAGTTTCCAACAAGTCATGAAATAAGAATTTTTACTCTCTGGTGAGCGAAAAATCGTGTTTTCTTGACTTTTTTTAAAAGTGCGGAAAAGTCATATAAATCGACATATCGGACCATAATACACCTTAAAATAGCAATAAAACTGAGTTTACGTTGTCATGAAATAAGAATTTTTACTCTCTGGTGAGCGAAAAATCGTGTTTTCTTGACTTTTTTTAAAAGTGCGGAAAAGTCATATAAATCGACATATCGGACCATAATACACCTTAAAATAACAATAAAACTGAGTTTAAGTTAAGTCAAGAAATAAAACATTTTACTCTCTAGTGAGCGAAAAATCGTGTTTTCTTGACTTTTTGCAAAGTGCGGAAAAGTCATATAAATGGACATATCGGACCATAATACACCTTAAAATAGCAATAAAACTGAGTTTACGTTAAGTCAAGAAATAAAACATTTTACTCTCTAGTGTGCGAAAAATCGTGTTTTCTTGACTTTTTTCAAAGTGCGGAAAAGTCATATAAATGGACATATTAAACCATAATACACCTTTAAATAGCAATAAAAATGAGTTTCCGACAAGTCATGAAAGAAGAATTTTTACTCTCTGGTGAGCGAAAAATCGTGTTTTCTTGACTTTTTTCAAAGTGCCGAAAAGTCATATAAATGGACATATTAGACCATAATACACCTTTAAATAGCAATAAAAATGAGTTTCCGACAAGTCATGAAATAAGAATTTTTACTCTCTGGTCAGCGAATAATCGTGTTTTCTTGACTTTTTTCAAAATGCGGAAAAGTCATATAAATGGACATATCACACCATAATACACCTTTAAATAGCACTTAAACTGAGTTTCCGACAAGTCATGAAATAAAACATTTTACTCTCTAGTGAGCGAAAAATCGTGTTTTCTTGACTTTTTTCAAAGTGCGGAAAAGTCATATAAATGGATATATCACACCATAATACACCTTTAAATAGCAATAAAAATGAGTTTCCGACAAGTCATGAAATAAGAATTTTTACTCTCTGGTGAGCGAAAAATCGTGTTTTCTTGACTTTTTTTAAAAGTGCGGAAAAGTCATATAAATGGACATATTAGACCATAATACACCTTTAAATAGCAATAAAAATGAGTTTCCGACAAGTCATGAAATAAGAATTTTTACTCTCTGGTCAGCGAATAATCGTGTTTTCTTGACTTTTTTCAAAATGCGGAAAAGTCATATAAATGGACATATCACACCATAATACACCTTTAAATAGCACTTAAACTGAGTTTCCGACAAGTCATGAAATAAGAATTTTTACTCTCTAGTGAGCGTAAAATCGTGTTTTCTTGACTTTTTTTAAAAGTGCGGAAAGGTCATATAAATCGACATATCGGACCATAATACACCTTAAAATAGCAATAAAACTGAGTTTAGGTTAAGTCAAGAAATAAAACATTTTACTCTCTAGTGAGCGAAAAATCGTGTTTTCTTGACTTTTTTCAAAGTGCGGAAAAGTCATATAAATGGATATATCACACCATAATACACCTTTAAATAGCAATAAAAATGAGTTTCCGACAAGTCATGAAATAAGAATTTTTACTCTCTGGTGAGCGAAAAATCGTGTTTTCTTGACTTTTTTTAAAAGTGCGGAAAAGTCATATAAATCGACATATCGGACCATAATACACCTTAAAATAGCAATAAAACTGAGTTTACGTTAAGTCAAGAAATAAAACATTTTACTCTCTAGTGAGCGAAAAATCGTGTTTTCTTGACTTTTTTCAAAGTGCGGAAAAGTCATATAAATGGACATATCACACCATAATACACCTTTAAATAGCAATAAAAATGAGTTTCCGACAAGTCATGAAATAAGAATTTTTACTCTCTGGTGAGCGAAAAATCGTGTTTTCTTGACTTTTTTCAAAGTGCGGTAAAGTCATATAAATCGACATATCACACCATAATACACCTTTAAATAGCACTTAAAGTGAGTTTCCGACAAGTCATGAAATAAGAATTTTTACTCTCTAGTGAGCGTAAAATCGTGTTTTCTTGACTTTATTTAAAAGTGCGGAAAAGTCATTTAAATCGACATATCGGACCATAATACACCTTAAAATAGCAATGAAACTGAGTTTAGGTTAAGTCAAGAAATAAAACATTTTACTCTCTAGTGAGCGAAAAATAGTGTTTTCTTGACTTTTTTCAAAGTGCGGAAAATGCATATAAATGGACATATCACACCATAATATACCTTTAAATAGCACCCAAATTGAGTTTCCGAAAAGTCATGAAATAAGAATTTTTAATCTCTAGTGAGCGAAAAATCGTGTTTTCTTGACTTTTTTCAAAATGCGGAAAAGTCATATAAATGGACATATCACACCATAATACACCTTTAAATAGCACTTAAAGTGAGTTTCCGACAAGTCATGAAATAAGAATTTTTACTCTCTGGTGAGCGAAAAATCGTGTTTTCTTGACTTTTTTCAAAGTGCGGAAAAGTCATATAAATGGACATATCACACCATAATAAAACTTTAAATAGCAATAAAAATGAGTTTCCGACAGGTCATGAAATAAGAATTTTTACTCTCTGGTGAGCGAAAAATCGTGTTTTCTTGACTTTTTTCAAAATGCGGAAAAGTCATATAAATGGACATATCACACCATAATACACCTTTAAATAGCACTTAAAGTGTGTTTCCGACAAGTCATGAAATAAGAATTTTTACTCTCTAGTGAGCGTAAAGTCGTGTTTTCTTGACTTTTTTTAAAAGTGCGGAAAAGTCATATAAATCGACATATCAGACCATAATACACCGTAAAATAACAATAAAACTGTGTTTACGTTAGGTCAGGAAATAAAAAATTTTACTCTGTAGTGAGCGAAAAATAGTGTTTTCTTGACTTTTTTCAAAGTGCGGAAAATGCATTTAAATGGACATATCACACCATAATATACCTTTAAATAGCACCTAAAGTGAGTTTCCGAAAAGTCATGAAATAAGAATTTTTACTCTCTGGTGAGCGAAAAATCGTGTTTTCTTGACTTTTTTTAAAAGTGCGGAAAAGTCATATAAATCGACATATCGGACCATAATACACCTTAAAATAGCAATAAAACTGAGTTTACGTTAAGTCAAGAAATAAAACATTTTACTCTCTAGTGAGCGAAAAATCGTGTTTTCTTGACTTTTTTCAAAGTGCGGAAAATGCATATAAAAATACACACATGCATAATACACCTTTAAATAGCAATAAAAGTGAGTTTCTGACAAGTCATGAAATAAGAATTTTTACTCTCTGGTGAGCGAAAAATCGTGTTTTCTTGACTTTTTTTAAAAGTGCGGAAAAGTCATTTAAATCGACATATCGGACCATAATACACCTTAAAATAGCAATGAAACTGAGTTTAGGTTAAGTCAAGAAATAAAACATTTTACTCTCTAGTGAGCGAAAAATAGTGTTTTCTTGACTTTTTTCAAAGTGCGGAAAATGCATATAAATGGACATATCACACCATAATATACCTTTAAATAGCACCCAAATTGAGTTTCCGAAAAGTCATGAAATAAGAATTTTTAATCTCTAGTGAGCGAAAAATCGTGTTTTCTTGACTTTTTTCAAAATGCGGAAAAGTCATATAAATGGACATATCACACCATAATACACCTTTAAATATCACTTAAAGTGAGTTTCCGACAAGTCATGAAATAAGAATTTTTACTCTCTGGTGAGCGAAAAATCGTGTTTTCTTGACTTTTTTCAAAGTGCGGAAAAGTCATATAAATGGACATATCACACCATAATAAACCTTTAAATAGCAATAAAAATGAGTTTCCGACAGGTCATGAAATAAGAATTTTTACTCTCTGGTGAGCGAAAAATCGTGTTTTCTTGACTTTTTTCAAAATGCGGAAAAGTCATATAAATGGACATATCACACCATAATACACCTTTAAATAGCACTTAAAGTGTGTTTCCGACAAGTCATGAAATAAGAATTTTTACTCTCTAGTGAGCGTAAAGTCGTGTTTTCTTGACTTTTTTTAAAAGTGCGGAAAAGTCATATAAATCGACATATCAGACCATAATACACCGTAAAATAACAATAAAACTGTGTTTACGTTAGGTCAGGAAATAAAAAATTTTACTCTGTAGTGAGCGAAAAATAGTGTTTTCTTGACTTTTTTCAAAGTGCGGAAAATGCATTTAAATGGACATATCACACCATAATATACCTTTAAATAGCACCTAAAGTGAGTTTCCGAAAAGTCATGAAATAAGAATTTTTACTCTCTGGTGAGCGAAAAATCGTGTTTTCTTGACTTTTTTTAAAAGTGCGGAAAAGTCATATAAATCGACATATCGGACCATAATACACCTTAAAATAGCAATAAAACTGAGTTTACGTTAAGTCAAGAAATAAAACATTTTACTCTCTAGTGAGCGAAAAATCGTGTTTTCTTGACTTTTTTCAAAGTGCGGAAAATGCATATAAAAATACACACATGCATAATACACCTTTAAATAGCAATAAAAGTGAGTTTCTGACAAGTCATGAAATAAGAATTTTTACTCTCTGGTGAGCGAAAAATCGTGTTTTCTTGACTTTTTTCAAAGTGCGGAAAAGTCATATAAATGGACATATCACACCATAATAAACCTTTAAATAGCAATAAAAATGAGTTTCCGACAGGTCATGAAATAAGAATTTTTACTCTCTGGTGAGCGAAAAATCGTGTTTTCTTGACTTTTTTCAAAATGCGGAAAAGTCATATAAATGGACATATCACACCATAATACACCTTTAAATAGCACTTAAAGTGTGTTTCCGACAAGTCATGAAATAAGAATTTTTACTCTCTAGTGAGCGTAAAGTCGTGTTTTCTTGACTTTTTTTAAAAGTGCGGAAAAGTCATATAAATCGACATATCAGACCATAATACACCGTAAAATAACAATAAAACTGTGTTTACGTTAGGTCAGGAAATAAAAAATTTTACTCTGTAGTGAGCGAAAAATAGTGTTTTCTTGACTTTTTTCAAAGTGCGGAAAATGCATTTAAATGGACATATCACACCATAATATACCTTTAAATAGCACCTAAAGTGAGTTTCCGAAAAGTCATGAAATAAGAATTTTTACTCTCTGGTGAGCGAAAAATCGTGTTTTCTTGACTTTTTTTAAAAGTGCGGAAAAGTCATATAAATCGACATATCGGACCATAATACACCTTAAAATAGCAATAAAACTGAGTTTACGTTAAGTCAAGAAATAAAACATTTTACTCTCTAGTGAGCGAAAAATCGTGTTTTCTTGACTTTTTTCAAAGTGCGGAAAATGCATATAAAAATACACACATGCATAATACACCTTTAAATAGCAATAAAAGTGAGTTTCTGACAAGTCATGAAATAAGAATTTTTACTCTCTGGTGAGCGAAAAATCGTGTTTTCTTCTCTTTTTTCAAAGTGCGGAAAAGTCATATAAATCGACATATTAGACCATAATACACCTTAAAATAGCAATAAAAGAGAGTTTACGATAAGTCAAGAAATGAGAATTTTTACTCTCTTTTGAGCGTAAAATCATGTTTTCTTGACTTTTTTCAAAGTGCTGAAAAGTCATATAAAATGACATATCACACCATAGTTCACCTTAAAATAGTAATAAAAGTGAGTTTCCGACAAGTCATGAAATAAGAATTTTTACTCTGTAGTGACCGAAAAATCGTGTTTTCTTGACTTTTTTCAAAGTGCGGAAAAGTCATATAAATGGACATATCACACCATAATACACCTTTAAATAGCAATAAAAATGAGTTTCCGACAAGTCATGAAATAAGAATTTTTACTCTCTGGTGAGCGAAAAATCGTGTTTTCTTGACTTTTTTCAAAGTGCGGAAAAGTCATATAAATGGACACATCACACCATAATACACCTTTAAATAGCACTTAAAGTGAGTTTCCGACAAGTCATGAAATAAGAATTTTTACTCTCTGGTGAGCGAAAAATCGTGTTTTCTTGACTTTTTTCAAAATGCGGCAAAGTCATAAATGGACATATCACACCATAATACACCTTTATATAGCACTTAAAGTGTGTTTCCGACAAGTCATGAAATAAGAATTTTTACTCTCTAGTGAGCGTAAAATCGTGTTTTCTTGACTTTTTTTAAAAGTGCGGAAAAGTCATATAAATCGACATATCAGACCATAATACACCGTAAAATAACAATAAAACTGAGTTTACGTTAGGTCAGGAAATAAAAAATTTTACTCTCTAGTGAGCGAAAAATAGTGTTTTCTTGACTTTTTTCAAAGTGCGGAAAATGCATTTAAATGGACATATTACACCATAATATACCTTTAAATAGCACCTAAAGTGAGTTTCCGAAAAGTCATGAAATAAGAATTTTTACTCTCTGGTGAGCGAAAAATCGTGTTTTCTTGACTTTTTGCAAAGTGCGGTAAAGTCATATAAATGGACATATCGGACCATAATACACCATAAAATAGCAATCAAACTGAGTTTACGTTAAGTCAAGAAATAAAACATTTTACTCACTAGTGAGCGAAAAATCGTGTTTTCTTGACTTTTTTCAAAGTGCGGAAAATGCATATAAATGGACATATCACACCATAATAGACCTTTAAATAGCAATAGAAGTGAGTTTCCGACAAGTCATGAAAGAAGAATTTTTACTCTCTGGTGAGCGAAAAATCGTGTTTTCTTGACTTTTTTCAAAGTGCGGAAAAGTCATATAAATGGACATATTAGACCATAATACACCTTTAAATAGCAATAAAAATGAGTTTCCGACAAGTCATGAAATAAGAACTTTTACTCTCTGGTGAGCGTAAAATCGTGTTTTCTTGACTTTTTTTAAAAGTGCGGAAAAGTCATATAAATCGACATATCACACCATAATACACCTTTAAATAGCACTTAAAGTGAGTTTCCGACAAGTCATGAAATAAGAATTTTTACTCTCTAGTGAGCGTAAAATCGTGTTTTCTTGACTTTTTTTAAAAGTGCGGAAAAGTCATATAAATCGACATATCGGACCATAATACACCTTAAAATAGCAATAAAACTGAGTTTAGGTTAAGTCAAGAAATAAAACATTTTACTCTCTAGTGAGCGAAAAATCGTGTTTTCTTGACTTTTTTCAAAGTGCGGAAAAGTCATATAAATGGATATATCACACCATAATACACCTTTAAATAGCAATAAAAATGAGTTTCCAACAAGTCATGAAATAAGAATTTTTACTCTCTGGTGAGCGAAAAATCGTGTTTTCTTGACTTTTTTTAAAAGTGCGGAAAAGTCATATAAATCGACATATCGGACCATAATACACCTTAAAATAGCAATAAAACTGAGTTTACGTTAAGTCATGAAATAAGAATTTTTACTCTCTGGTGAGCGAAAAATCGTGTTTTCTTGACTTTTTTTAAAAGTGCGGAAAAGTCATATAAATCGACATATCGGACCATAATACACCTTAAAATAACAATAAAACTGAGTTTAAGTTAAGTCAAGAAATAAAACATTTTACTCTCTAGTGAGCGAAAAATCGTGTTTTCTTGACTTTTTGCAAAGTGCGGAAAAGTCATATAAATGGACATATCGGACCATAATACACCTTAAAATAGCAATAAAACTGAGTTTACGTTAAGTCAAGAAATAAAACATTTTACTCTCTAGTGAGCGAAAAATCGTGTTTTCTTGACTTTTTTCAAAGTGCGGAAAAGTCATATAAATGGACATATTAAACCATAATACACCTTTAAATAGCAATAAAAATGAGTTTCCGACAAGTCATGAAAGAAGAATTTTTACTCTCTGGTGAGCGAAAAATCGTGTTTTCTTGACTTTTTTCAAAGTGCCGAAAAGTCATATAAATGGACATATTAGACCATAATACACCTTTAAATAGCAATAAAAATGAGTTTCCGACAAGTCATGAAATAAGAATTTTTACTCTCTGGTCAGCGAATAATCGTGTTTTCTTGACTTTTTTCAAAATGCGGAAAAGTCATATAAATCGACATATCGGACCATAATACACCTTAAAATAGCAATAAAACTGAGTTTACGTTAAGTCAAGAAATAAAACATTTTACTCTCTAGTGAGCGAAAAATCGTGGTATCTTGACTTTTTTCAAAGTGCGGAAAAGTCATATAAATGGACATATCACACCATAATACGCCTTTAAATAGCAATAAAAATGAGTTTCCGACAAGTCATGAAATAAGAATTTTTACTCTCGTGAGCGAAAAATCGTGTTTTCTTGACTTTTTTCAAAGTGCGGTAAAGTCATATAAATCGACATATCACACCATAATACACCTTTAAATAGCACTTAAAGTGAGTTTCCGACAAGTCATGAAATAAGAATTTTTACTCTCTAGTGAGCGTAAAATCGTGTTTTCTTGACTTTTTTTAAAAGTGCGGAAAAGTCATTTAAATCGACATATCGGACCATAATACACCTTAAAATAGCAATGAAACTGAGTTTAGGTTAAGTCAAGAAATAAAACATTTTACTCTCTAGTGAGCGAAAAATCGTGTTTTCTTGACTTTTTTCAAAGTGCGGAAAATGCATATAAATGGACATATCACACCATAATATACCTTTAAATAGCACCCAAATTGAGTTTCCGAAAAGTCATGAAATAAGAATTTTTAATCTCTAGTGAGCGAAAAATCGTGTTTTCTTGACTTTTTTCAAAATGCGGAAAAGTCATATAAATGGACATATCACACCATAATACACCTTTAAATAGCACTTAAAGTGAGTTTCCGACAAGTCATGAAATAAGAATTTTTACTCTCTGGTGAGCGAAAAATCGTGTTTTCTTGACTTTTTTCAAAGTGCGGAAAAGTCATATAAATGGACATATCACACCATAATAAACCTTTAAATAGCAATAAAAATGAGTTTCCGACAGGTCATGAAATAAGAATTTTTACTCTCTGGTGAGCGAAAAATCGTGTTTTCTTGACTTTTTTCAAAATGCGGAAAAGTCATATAAATGGACATATCACACCATAATACAACTTTAAATAGCACTTAAAGTGTGTTTCCGACAAGTCATGAAATAAGAATTTTTACTCTCTAGTGAGCGTAAAGTCGTGTTTTCTTGACTTTTTTTAAAAGTGCGGAAAAGTCATATAAATCGACATATCAGACCATAATACACCGTAAAATAACAATAAAACTGTGTTTACGTTAGGTCAGGAAATAAAAAATTTTACTCTGTAGTGAGCGAAAAATAGTGTTTTCTTGACTTTTTTCAAAGTGCGGAAAATGCATTTAAATGGACATATCACACCATAATATACCTTTAAATAGCACCTAAAGTGAGTTTCCGAAAAGTCATGAAATAAGAATTTTTACTCTCTGGTGAGCGAAAAATCGTGTTTTCTTGACTTTTTTTAAAAGTGCGGAAAAGTCATATAAATCGACATATCGGACCATAATACACCCTAAAATAGCAATAAAACTGAGTTTACGTTAAGTCAAGAAATAAAACATTTTACTCTCTAGTGAGCGAAAAATCGTGTTTTCTTGACTTTTTTCAAAGTGCGGAAAATGCATATAAAAATACACACATGCATAATACACCTTTAAATAGCAATAAAAGTGAGTTTCTGACAAGTCATGAAATAAGAATTTTTACTCTCTGGTGAGCGAAAAATCGTGTTTTCTTCTCTTTTTTCAAAGTGCGGAAAAGTCATATAAATCGACATATTAGACCATAATACACCTTAAAATAGCAATAAAAGAGAGTTTACGATAAGTCAAGAAATGAGAATTTTTACTCTCTAGTGAGCGTAAAATCATGTTTTCTTGACTTTTTTCAAAGTGCTGAAAAGTCATATAAAATGACATATCACACCATAGTTCACCTTAAAATAGTAATAAAAGTGAGTTTCCGACAAGTCATGAAATAAGAATTTTTACTCTGTAGTGACCGAAAAATCGTGTTTTCTTGACTTTTTTCAAAGTGCGGAAAAGTCATATAAATGGACATATCACACCATAATACACCTTTAAATAGCAATAAAAATGAGTTTCCGACAAGTCATGAAATAAGAATTTTTACTCTCTGGTGAGCGAAAAATCGTGTTTTCTTGACTTTTTTCAAAGTGCGGAAAAGTCATATAAATGGACATATCACACCATAATACACCTTTAAATAGCACTTAAAGTGAGTTTCCGACAAGTCATGAAATAAGAATTTTTACTCTCTGTTGAGCGAAAAATCGTGTTTTCTTGACTTTTTTCAAAGTGCGGAAAAGTCATATAAATGGACATATCACACCATAATACACCTTTAAATAGCAATAAAAATGAGTTTCCGACAAGTCATGAAATAAGAATTTTTACTCTCTGGTGAGCGAAAAATCGTGTTTTCTTGACTTTTTTCAAAATGCGGAAAAGTCATATAAATGGACATATCACACCATAATACACCTTTATATAGCACTTAAAGTGTGTTTCCGACAAGTCATGAAATAAGAATTTTTACTCTCTAGTGAGCGTAAAATCGTGTTTTCTTGACTTTTTTT
Organism: Deroplatys truncata; assembly: GCA_030765065.1. Lineage (NCBI taxonomy): Eukaryota > Metazoa > Arthropoda > Insecta > Mantodea > Mantidae > Deroplatys > Deroplatys truncata. Next base: position 14,954 of record JAUKNL010000739.1, on the reverse strand, counting down.
AAAAGTGCGGAAAAGTCATATAAATCGACATATCAGACCATAATACACCGTAAAATAACAATAAAGCTGAGTTTACGTTAGGTCAGGAAATAAAAAATTTTACTCTCTAGTGAGCGAAAAATAGTGTTTTCTTGACTTTTTTCAAAGTGCGGAAAATGCATTTAAATGGACATATTACACCATAATATACCTTTAAATAGCACCTAAAGTGAGTTTCCGAAAAGTCATGAAATAAGAATTTTTACTCTCTGGTGAGCGAAAAATCGTGTTTTCTTGACTTTTTGCAAAGTGCGGTAAAGTCATATAAATGGACATATCGGACCATAATACACCATAAAATAGCAATCAAACTGAGTTTACGTTAAGTCAAGAAATAAAACATTTTACTCTCTAGTGAGCGAAAAATCGTGTTTTCTTGACTTTTTTCAAAGTGCGGAAAATGCATATAAATGGACATATCACACCATAATACACCTTTAAATAGCAATAAAAGTGAGTTTCCGACAAGTCATGAAATAAGAATTTTTACTCTCTGGTGAGCGAAAAATCGTGTTTTCTTGACTTTTTTCAAAGTGCGGAAAAGACATATAAATGGACATATTACACCATACTACACCTTAAAATAGCAATAAAAGAGAGTTTACGTTAAGTCAAGAAATAAGAATTTTTACTCTCTAGTGAGCGTAAAATCATGTTTTCTTGACTTTTTTTAAAAGTGCGGAAAAGTCATATAAATCGACATATCGGACCATAATACACCTTAAAATAGCAATAAAACTGAGTTTACGTTAAGTCAAGAAATAAAACATTTTACTCTCTAGTGAGCGAAAAATCGTGTTTTCTTGACTTTTTTCAAAGTGCGGAAAATGCATATAAAAATACACACATGCATAATACACCTTTAAATAGCAATAAAAGTGAGTTTCCGACAAGTCATGAAATAAGAATTTTTACTCTCTGGTGAGCGAAAAATCGTGTTTTCTTCTCTTTTTTCAAAGTGCGGAAAAGTCATATAAATCGACATATTAGACCATAATACACCTTAAAATAGCAATAAAAGAGAGTTTACGATAAGTCAAGAAATGAGAATTTTTACTCTCTAGTGAGCGTAAAATCATGTTTTCTTGACTTTTTTCAAAGTGCTGAAAAGTCATATAAAATGACATATCACACCATAGTTCACCTTAAAATAGTAATAAAAGTGAGTTTCCGACAAGTCATGAAATAAGAATTTTTACTCTGTAGTGACCGAAAAATCGTGTTTTCTTGACTTTTTTCAAAGTGCGGAAAAGTCATATAAATGGACATATCACACCATAATACACCTTTAAATAGCAATAAAAATGAGTTTCCGACAAGTCATGAAATAAGAATTTTTACTCTCTGGTGAGCGTAAAATCGTGTTTTCTTGACTTTTTTCAAAGTGCGGAAAAGTCATATAAATGGACATATCACACCATAATACACCTTTAAATAGCACTTAAAGTGAGTTTCCGACAAGTCATGAAATAAGAATTTTTACTCTCTGGTGAGGGAAAAATCGTGTTTTCTTGACTTTTTTCAAAGTGCGGAAAAGTCATATAAATGGACATATCACACCATAATACACCTTTAAATAGCAATAAAAATGAGTTTCCGACAAGTCATGAAATAAGAATTTTTACTCTCTGGTGAGCGAAAAATCGTGTTTTCTTGACTTTTTTCAAAATGCGGAAAAGTCATATAAATCGACATATCACACCATAATACACCTTTAAATAGCACTTAAAGTGAGTTTCCGACAAGTCATGAAATAAGAATTTTTACTCTCTAGTGAGCGTTAAATCGTGTTTTCTTGACTTTTTTTAAAAGTGCGGAAAAGTCATATAAATCGACATATCGGACCATAATACACCTTAAAATAGCAATAAAACTGAGTTTAGGTTAAGTCAAGAAATAAAACATTTTACTCTCTAGTGAGCGAAAAATCGTGTTTTCTTGACTTTTTTCAAAGTGCGGAAAAGTCATATAAATGGATATATCACACCATAATACACCTTTAAATAGCAATAAAAATGAGTTTCCAACAAGTCATGAAATAAGAATTTTTACTCTCTGGTGAGCGAAAAATCGTGTTTTCTTGAATTTTTTTAAAAGTGCGGAAAAGTCATATAAATCGACATATCGGACCATAATACACCTTAAAATAGCAATAAAACTGAGTTTACGTTAAGTCAAGAAATAAAACATTTTACTCTCTACTGAGCGAAAAATCGTGTTTTCTTGACTTTTTTCAAAGTGCGGAAAATGCATATAAATGGACATATCGCACCATAATATACCTTTAAATAGCACCTAAAGTGAGTTTCCGAAAAGTCATGAAATAAGAATTTTTACTCTCTGGTGAGCGAAAAATCGTGTTTTCTTGACTTTTTGCAAAGTGCGGAAAAGTCATATAAATGGACATATCGGACCATAATACACCTTAAAATAGCAATAAAACTGAGTTTACGTTAAGTCAAGAAATAAAACATTTTACTCTCTAGTGAGCGAAAAATCGTGTTTTCTTGACTTTTTTCAAAGTGCGGAAAAGTCATATAAATGGACATATTAGACCATAATACACCTTTAAATAGCAATAAAAATGAGTTTCCGACAAGTCATGAAAGAAGAATTTTTACTCTCTGGTGAGCGAAAAATCGTGTTTTCTTGACTTTTTTCAAAGTGCCGAAAAGTCATATAAATGGACATATTAGACCATAATACACCTTTAAATAGCAATAAAAATGAGTTTCCGACAAGTCATGAAATAAGAATTTTTACTCTCTGGTCAGCGAATAATCGTGTTTTCTTGACTTTTTTCAAAATGCGGAAAAGTCATATAAATGGACATATCACACCATAATACACCTTTAAATAGCACTTAAACTGAGTTTCCGACAAGTCATGAAATAAAACATTTTACTCTCTAGTGAGCGAAAAATCGTGTTTTCTTGACTTTTTTCAAAGTGCGGAAAAGTCATATAAATGGATATATCACACCATAATACACCTTTAAATAGCAATAAAAATGAGTTTCCGACAAGTCATGAAATAAGAATTTTTACTCTCTGGTGAGCGAAAAATCGTGTTTTCTTGACTTTTTTTAAAAGTGCGGAAAAGTCATATAAATCGACATATCGGACCATAATACACCTTAAAATAGCAATAAAACTGAGTTTACGTTAAGTCAAGAAATAAGAATTTTTACTCTGGTGAGCGAAAAATCGTGTTTTCTTGACTTTTTTCAAAGTGCGGTAAAGTCATATAAATCGACATATCACACCATAATACACCTTTAAATAGCACTTAAAGTGAGTTTCCGACAAGTCATGAAATAAGAATTTTTACTCTCTAGTGAGCGTAAAATCGTGTTTTCTTGACTTTTTTTAAAAGTGCGGAAAAGTCATTTAAATCGACATATCGGACCATAATACACCTTAAAATAGCAATGAAACTGAGTTTAGGTTAAGTCAAGAAATAAAACATTTTACTCTCTAGTGAGCGAAAAATCGTGTTTTCTTGACTTTTTTCAAAGTGCGGAAAATGCATATAAATGGACATATCACACCATAATATACCTTTAAATAGCACCCAAATTGAGTTTCCGAAAAGTCATGAAATAAGAATTTTTAATCTCTAGTGAGCGAAAAATCGTGTTTTCTTGACTTTTTTCAAAATGCGGAAAAGTCATATAAATGGACATATCACACCATAATACACCTTTAAATAGCACTTAAAGTGAGTTTCCGACAAGTCATGAAATAAGAATTTTTACTCTCTGGTGAGCGAAAAATCGTGTTTTCTTGACTTTTTTCAAAGTGCGGAAAAGTCATATAAATGGACATATCACACCATAATAAACCTTTAAATAGCAATAAAAATGAGTTTCCGACAGGTCATGAAATAAGAATTTTTACTCTCTGGTGAGCGAAAAATCGTGTTTTCTTGACTTTTTTCAAAATGCGGAAAAGTCATATAAATGGACATATCACACCATAATACAACTTTAAATAGCACTTAAAGTGTGTTTCCGACAAGTCATGAAATAAGAATTTTTACTCTCTAGTGAGCGTAAAGTCGTGTTTTCTTGACTTTTTTTAAAAGTGCGGAAAAGTCATATAAATCGACATATCAGACCATAATACACCGTAAAATAACAATAAAACTGTGTTTACGTTAGGTCAGGAAATAAAAAATTTTACTCTGTAGTGAGCGAAAAATAGTGTTTTCTTGACTTTTTTCAAAGTGCGGAAAATGCATTTAAATGGACATATCACACCATAATATACCTTTAAATAGCACCTAAAGTGAGTTTCCGAAAAGTCATGAAATAAGAATTTTTACTCTCTGGTGAGCGAAAAATCGTGTTTTCTTGACTTTTTTTAAAAGTGCGGAAAAGTCATATAAATCGACATATCGGACCATAATACACCCTAAAATAGCAATAAAACTGAGTTTACGTTAAGTCAAGAAATAAAACATTTTACTCTCTAGTGAGCGAAAAATCGTGTTTTCTTGACTTTTTTCAAAGTGCGGAAAATGCATATAAAAATACACACATGCATAATACACCTTTAAATAGCAATAAAAGTGAGTTTCTGACAAGTCATGAAATAAGAATTTTTACTCTCTGGTGAGCGAAAAATCGTGTTTTCTTCTCTTTTTTCAAAGTGCGGAAAAGTCATATAAATCGACATATTAGACCATAATACACCTTAAAATAGCAATAAAAGAGAGTTTACGATAAGTCAAGAAATGAGAATTTTTACTCTCTAGTGAGCGTAAAATCATGTTTTCTTGACTTTTTTCAAAGTGCTGAAAAGTCATATAAAATGACATATCACACCATAGTTCACCTTAAAATAGTAATAAAAGTGAGTTTCCGACAAGTCATGAAATAAGAATTTTTACTCTGTAGTGACCGAAAAATCGTGTTTTCTTGACTTTTTTCAAAGTGCGGAAAAGTCATATAAATGGACATATCACACCATAATACACCTTTAAATAGCAATAAAAATGAGTTTCCGACAAGTCATGAAATAAGAATTTTTACTCTCTGGTGAGCGAAAAATCGTGTTTTCTTGACTTTTTTCAAAGTGCGGAAAAGTCATATAAATGGACATATCACACCATAATACACCTTTAAATAGCACTTAAAGTGAGTTTCCGACAAGTCATGAAATAAGAATTTTTACTCTCTGGTGAGCGAAAAATCGTGTTTTCTTGACTTTTTTCAAAGTGCGGAAAATGCATATAAATGGACATATCACACCATAATACACCTTTAAATAGCAATAAAAGTGAGTTTCCGACAAGTCATGAAATAAGAATTTTTACTCTCTGGTGAGCGAAAAATCGTGTTTTCTTGACTTTTTTCAAAGTGCGGAAAAGACATATAAATGGACATATTACACCATACTACACCTTAAAATAGCAATAAAAGAGAGTTTACGTTAAGTCAAGAAATAAGAATTTTTACTCTCTAGTGAGCGTAAAATCATGTTTTCTTGACTTTTTTTAAAAGTGCGGAAAAGTCATATAAATCGACATATCGGACCATAATACACCTTAAAATAGCAATAAAACTGAGTTTACGTTAAGTCAAGAAATAAAACATTTTACTCTCTAGTGAGCGAAAAATCGTGTTTTCTTGACTTTTTTCAAAGTGCGGAAAATGCATATAAAAATACACACATGCATAATACACCTTTAAATAGCAATAAAAGTGAGTTTCCGACAAGTCATGAAATAAGAATTTTTACTCTCTGGTGAGCGAAAAATCGTGTTTTCTTCTCTTTTTTCAAAGTGCGGAAAAGTCATATAAATCGACATATTAGACCATAATACACCTTAAAATAGCAATAAAAGAGAGTTTACGATAAGTCAAGAAATGAGAATTTTTACTCTCTAGTGAGCGTAAAATCATGTTTTCTTGACTTTTTTCAAAGTGCTGAAAAGTCATATAAAATGACATATCACACCATAGTTCACCTTAAAATAGTAATAAAAGTGAGTTTCCGACAAGTCATGAAATAAGAATTTTTACTCTGTAGTGACCGAAAAATCGTGTTTTCTTGACTTTTTTCAAAGTGCGGAAAAGTCATATAAATGGACATATCACACCATAATACACCTTTAAATAGCAATAAAAATGAGTTTCCGACAAGTCATGAAATAAGAATTTTTACTCTCTGGTGAGCGTAAAATCGTGTTTTCTTGACTTTTTTCAAAGTGCGGAAAAGTCATATAAATGGACATATCACACCATAATACACCTTTAAATAGCACTTAAAGTGAGTTTCCGACAAGTCATGAAATAAGAATTTTTACTCTCTGGTGAGGGAAAAATCGTGTTTTCTTGACTTTTTTCAAAGTGCGGAAAAGTCATATAAATGGACATATCACACCATAATACACCTTTAAATAGCAATAAAAATGAGTTTCCGACAAGTCATGAAATAAGAATTTTTACTCTCTGGTGAGCGAAAAATCGTGTTTTCTTGACTTTTTTCAAAATGCGGAAAAGTCATATAAATCGACATATCACACCATAATACACCTTTAAATAGCACTTAAAGTGAGTTTCCGACAAGTCATGAAATAAGAATTTTTACTCTCTAGTGAGCGTTAAATCGTGTTTTCTTGACTTTTTTTAAAAGTGCGGAAAAGTCATATAAATCGACATATCGGACCATAATACACCTTAAAATAGCAATAAAACTGAGTTTAGGTTAAGTCAAGAAATAAAACATTTTACTCTCTAGTGAGCGAAAAATCGTGTTTTCTTGACTTTTTTCAAAGTGCGGAAAAGTCATATAAATGGATATATCACACCATAATACACCTTTAAATAGCAATAAAAATGAGTTTCCAACAAGTCATGAAATAAGAATTTTTACTCTCTGGTGAGCGAAAAATCGTGTTTTCTTGAATTTTTTTAAAAGTGCGGAAAAGTCATATAAATCGACATATCGGACCATAATACACCTTAAAATAGCAATAAAACTGAGTTTACGTTAAGTCAAGAAATAAAACATTTTACTCTCTACTGAGCGAAAAAATCGTGTTTTCTTGACTTTTTTCAAAGTGCGGAAAATGCATATAAATGGACATATCGCACCATAATATACCTTTAAATAGCACCTAAAGTGAGTTTCCGAAAAGTCATGAAATAAGAATTTTTACTCTCTGGTGAGCGAAAAATCGTGTTTTCTTGACTTTTTGCAAAGTGCGGAAAAGTCATATAAATGGACATATCGGACCATAATACACCTTAAAATAGCAATAAAACTGAGTTTACGTTAAGTCAAGAAATAAAACATTTTACTCTCTAGTGAGCGAAAAATCGTGTTTTCTTGACTTTTTTCAAAGTGCGGAAAAGTCATATAAATGGACATATTAGACCATAATACACCTTTAAATAGCAATAAAAATGAGTTTCCGACAAGTCATGAAAGAAGAATTTTTACTCTCTGGTGAGCGAAAAATCGTGTTTCTTGACTTTTTTCAAAGTGCCGAAAAGTCATATAAATGGACATATTAGACCATAATACACCTTTAAATAGCAATAAAAATGAGTTTCCGACAAGTCATGAAATAAGAATTTTTACTCTCTGGTCAGCGAATAATCGTGTTTTCTTGACTTTTTTCAAAATGCGGAAAAGTCATATAAATGGACATATCACACCATAATACACCTTTAAATAGCACTTAAACTGAGTTTCCGACAAGTCATGAAATAAAACATTTTACTCTCTAGTGAGCGAAAAATCGTGTTTTCTTGACTTTTTTCAAAGTGCGGAAAAGTCATATAAATGGATATATCACACCATAATACACCTTTAAATAGCAATAAAAAATGAGTTTCCGACAAGTCATGAAATAAGAATTTTTACTCTCTGGTGAGCGAAAAATCGTGTTTTCTTGACTTTTTTTAAAAGTGCGGAAAAGTCATATAAATCGACATATCGGACCATAATACACCTTAAAATAGCAATAAAACTGAGTTTACGTTAAGTCAAGAAATAAAACATTTTACTCTCTAGTGAGCGAAAAATCGTGTTTTCTTGACTTTTTTCAAAGTGCGGAAAAGTCATATAAATGGACATATCACACCATAATACGCCTTTAAATAGCAATAAAAATGAGTTTCCGACAAGTCATGAATAAGAATTTTTACTCTGGTGAGCGAAAAATCGTGTTTTCTTGACTTTTTTCAAAGTGCGGTAAAGTCATATAAATCGACATATCACACCATAATACACCTTTAAATAGCACTTAAAGTGAGTTTCCGACAAGTCATGAAATAAGAATTTTTACTCTCTAGTGAGCGTAAAATCGTGTTTTCTTGACTTTTTTTAAAAGTGCGGAAAAGTCATTTAAATCGACATATCGGACCATAATACACCTTAAAATAGCAATGAAACTGAGTTTAGGTTAAGTCAAGAAATAAAACATTTTACTCTCTAGTGAGCGAAAAATCGTGTTTTCTTGACTTTTTTCAAAGTGCGGAAAATGCATATAAATGGACATATCACACCATAATATACCTTTAAATAGCACCCAAATTGAGTTTCCGAAAAGTCATGAAATAAGAATTTTTAATCTCTAGTGAGCGAAAAATCGTGTTTTCTTGACTTTTTTCAAAATGCGGAAAAGTCATATAAATGGACATATCACACCATAATACACCTTTAAATAGCACTTAAAGTGAGTTTCCGACAAGTCATGAAATAAGAATTTTTACTCTCTGGTGAGCGAAAAATCGTGTTTTCTTGACTTTTTTCAAAGTGCGGAAAAGTCATATAAATGGACATATCACACCATAATAAACCTTTAAATAGCAATAAAAATGAGTTTCCGACAGGTCATGAAATAAGAATTTTTACTCTCTGGTGAGCGAAAAATCGTGTTTTCTTGACTTTTTTCAAAATGCGGAAAAGTCATATAAATGGACATATCACACCATAATACAACTTTAAATAGCACTTAAAGTGTGTTTCCGACAAGTCATGAAATAAGAATTTTTACTCTCTAGTGAGCGTAAAGTCGTGTTTTCTTGACTTTTTTTAAAAGTGCGGAAAAGTCATATAAATCGACATATCAGACCATAATACACCGTAAAATAACAATAAAACTGTGTTTACGTTAGGTCAGGAAATAAAAAATTTTACTCTGTAGTGAGCGAAAAATAGTGTTTTCTTGACTTTTTTCAAAGTGCGGAAAATGCATTTAAATGGACATATCACACCATAATATACCTTTAAATAGCACCTAAAGTGAGTTTCCGAAAAGTCATGAAATAAGAATTTTTACTCTCTGGTGAGCGAAAAATCGTGTTTTCTTGACTTTTTTTAAAAGTGCGGAAAAGTCATATAAATCGACATATCGGACCATAATACACCCTAAAATAGCAATAAAACTGAGTTTACGTTAAGTCAAGAAATAAAACATTTTACTCTCTAGTGAGCGAAAAATCGTGTTTTCTTGACTTTTTTCAAAGTGCGGAAAATGCATATAAAAATACACACATGCATAATACACCTTTAAATAGCAATAAAAGTGAGTTTCTGACAAGTCATGAAATAAGAATTTTTACTCTCTGGTGAGCGAAAAATCGTGTTTTCTTCTCTTTTTTCAAAGTGCGGAAAAGTCATATAAATCGACATATTAGACCATAATACACCTTAAAATAGCAATAAAAGAGAGTTTACGATAAGTCAAGAAATGAGAATTTTTACTCTCTAGTGAGCGTAAAATCATGTTTTCTTGACTTTTTTCAAAGTGCTGAAAAGTCATATAAAATGACATATCACACCATAGTTCACCTTAAAATAGTAATAAAAGTGAGTTTCCGACAAGTCATGAAATAAGAATTTTTACTCTGTAGTGACCGAAAAATCGTGTTTTCTTGACTTTTTTCAAAGTGCGGAAAAGTCATATAAATGGACATATCACACCATAATACACCTTTAAATAGCAATAAAAATGAGTTTCCGACAAGTCATGAAATAAGAATTTTTACTCTCTGGTGAGCGAAAAATCGTGTTTTCTTGACTTTTTTCAAAGTGCGGAAAAGTCATATAAATGGACATATCACACCATAATACACCTTTAAATAGCACTTAAAGTGAGTTTCCGACAAGTCATGAAATAAGAATTTTTACTCTCTGGTGAGCGAAAAATCGTGTTTTCTTGACTTTTTTCAAAGTGCGGAAAAGTCATATAAATGGACATATCACACCATAATACACCTTTAAATAGCAATAAAAATGAGTTTCCGACAAGTCATGAAATAAGAATTTTTACTCTCTGGTGAGCGAAAAATTGTGTTTTCTTGACTTTTTTCAAAATGCGGAAAAGTCATATAAATGGACATATCACACCATAATACACCTTTATATAGCACTTAAAGTGTGTTTCCGACAAGTCATGAAATAAGAATTTTTACTCTCTAGTGAGCGTAAAATCGTGTTTTCTTGACTTTTTTTAAAAGTGCGGAAAAGTCATATAAATCGACATATCAGACCATAATACACCGTAAAATAACAATAAAGCTGAGTTTACGTTAGGTCAGGAAATAAAAAATTTTACTCTCTAGTGAGCGAAAAATAGTGTTTTCTTGACTTTTTTCAAAGTGCGGAAAATGCATTTAAATGGACATATTACACCATAATATACCTTTAAATAGCACCTAAAGTGAGTTTCCGAAAAGTCATGAAATAAGAATTTTTTACTCTCTGGTGAGCGAAAAATCGTGTTTTCTTGACTTTTTGCAAAGTGCGGTAAAGTCATATAAATGGACATATCGGACCATAATACACCATAAAATAGCAATCAAACTGAGTTTACGTTAAGTCAAGAAATAAAACATTTTACTCTCTAGTGAGCGAAAAATCGTGTTTTCTTGACTTTTTTCAAAGTGCGGAAAATGCATATAAATGGACATATCACACCATAATACACCTTTAAATAGCAATAAAAGTGAGTTTCCGACAAGTCATGAAATAAGAATTTTTACTCTCTGGTGAGCGAAAAATCGTGTTTTCTTGACTTTTTTCAAAGTGCGGAAAAGACATATAAATGGACATATTACACCATACTACACCTTAAAATAGCAATAAAAGAGAGTTTACGTTAAGTCAAGAAATAAGAATTTTTACTCTCTAGTGAGCGTAAAATCATGTTTTCTTGACTTTTTTTAAAAGTGCGGAAAAGTCATATAAATCGACATATCGGACCATAATACACCTTAAAATAGCAATAAAACTGAGTTTACGTTAAGTCAAGAAATAAAACATTTTACTCTCTAGTGAGCGAAAAATCGTGTTTTCTTGACTTTTTTCAAAGTGCGGAAAATGCATATAAAAATACACACATGCATAATACACCTTTAAATAGCAATAAAAGTGAGTTTCCGACAAGTCATGAAATAAGAATTTTTTACTCTCTGGTGAGCGAAAAATCGTGTTTTCTTCTCTTTTTTCAAAGTGCGGAAAAGTCATATAAATCGACATATTAGACCATAATACACCTTAAAATAGCAATAAAAGAGAGTTTACGATAAGTCAAGAAATGAGAATTTTTACTCTCTAGTGAGCGTAAAATCATGTTTTCTTGACTTTTTTCAAAGTGCTGAAAAGTCATATAAAATGACATATCACACCATAATTCACCTTAAAATAGTAATAAAAGTGAGTTTCCGACAAGTCATGAAATAAGAATTTTTACTCTGTAGTGACCGAAAAATCGTGTTTTCTTGACTTTTTTCAAAGTGCGGGAAAAGTCATATAAATGGACATATCACACCATAATACACCTTTAAATAGCAATAAAAATGAGTTTCCGACAAGTCATGAAATAAGAATTTTTACTCTCTGGTGAGCGTAAAATCGTGTTTTCTTGACTTTTTTCAAAGTGCGGAAAAGTCATATAAATGGACATATCACACCATAATACACCTTTAAATAGCACTTAAAGTGAGTTTCCGACAAGTCATGAAATAAGAATTTTTACTCTCTGGTGAGCGAAAAATCGTGTTTTCTTGACTTTTTTCAAAGTGCGGAAAAGTCATATAAATGGACATATCACACCATAATACACCTTTAAATAGCAATAAAAATGAGTTTCCGACAAGTCATGAAATAAGAATTTTTACTCTCTGGTGAGCGAAAAATCGTGTTTTCTTGACTTTTTTCAAAATGCGGAAAAGTCATATAAATCGACATATCACACCATAATACACCTTTAAATAGCACTTAAAGTGAGTTTCCGACAAGTCATGAAATAAGAATTTTTACTCTCTAGTGAGCGTAAAATCGTGTTTTCTTGACTTTTTTTAAAAGTGCGGAAAAGTCATATAAATCGACATATCGGACCATAATACACCTTAAAATAGCAATAAAACTGAGTTTAGGTTAAGTCAAGAAATAAAACATTTTACTCTCTAGTGAGCGAAAAATCGTGTTTTCTTGACTTTTTTCAAAGTGCGGAAAAGTCATATAAATGGATATATCACACCATAATACACCTTTAAATAGCAATAAAAATGAGTTTCCAACAAGTCATGAAATAAGAATTTTTACTCTCTGGTGAGCGAAAAATCGTGTTTTCTTGAATTTTTTTAAAAGTGCGGAAAAGTCATATAAATCGACATATCGGACCATAATACACCTTAAAATAGCAATAAAACTGAGTTTACGTTAAGTCAAGAAATAAAACATTTTACTCTCTACTGAGCGAAAAATCGTGTTTTCTTGACTTTTTTCAAAGTGCGGAAAATGCATATAAATGGACATATCGCACCATAATATACCTTTAAATAGCACCTAAAGTGAGTTTCCGAAAAGTCATGAAATAAGAATTTTTACTCTCTGGTGAGCGAAAAATCGTGTTTTCTTGACTTTTTGCAAAGTGCGGAAAAGTCATATAAAGGGACATATCGGACCATAATACACCTTAAAATAGCAATAAAACTGAGTTTACGTTAAGTCAAGAAATAAAACATTTTACTCTCTAGTGAGCGAAAAATCGTGTTTTCTTGACTTTTTTCAAAGTGCGGAAAAGTCATATAAATGGACATATTAGACCATAATACACCTTTAAATAGCAATAAAAATGAGTTTCCGACAAGTCATGAAAGAAGAATTTTTACTCTCTGGTGAGCGAAAAATCGTGTTTTCTTGACTTTTTTCAAAGTGCCGAAAAGTCATATAAATGGACATATTAGACCATAATACACCTTTAAATAGCAATAAAAATGAGTTTCCGACAAGTCATGAAATAAGAATTTTTACTCTCTGGTCAGCGAATAATAGTGTTTTCTTGACTTTTTCAAAATGCGGAAAAGTCATATAAATGGACATATCACACCATAATACACCTTTAAATAGCACTTAAACTGAGTTTCCGACAAGTCATGAAATAAGAATTTTTACTCTCTAGTGAGCGTAAAATCGTGTTTTCTTGACTTTTTTTAAAAGTGCGGAAAGGTCATATAAATCGACATATCGGACCATAATACACCTTAAAATAGCAATAAAACTGAGTTTAGGTTAAGTCAAGAAATAAAACATTTTACTCTCTAGTGAGCGAAAAAATCGTGTTTTCTTGACTTTTTTCAAAGTGCGGAAAAGTCATATAAATGGATATATCACACCATAATACACCTTTAAATAGCAATAAAAATGAGTTTCCGACAAGTCATGAAATAAGAATTTTTACTCTCTAGTGAGCGTAAAATCGTGTTTTCTTGACTTTTTTTAAAAGTGCGGAAAGGTCATATAAATCGACATATCGGACCATAATACACCTTAAAATAGCAATAAAACTGAGTTTAGGTTAAGTCAAGAAATAAAACATTTTACTCTCTAGTGAGCGAAAAATCGTGTTTTCTTGACTTTTTTCAAAGTGCGGAAAAGTCATATAAATGGATATATCACACCATAATACACCTTTAAATAGCAATAAAAATGAGTTTCCGACAAGTCATGAAATAAGAATTTTTACTCTCTGGTGAGCGAAAAATCGTGTTTTCTTGACTTTTTTTAAAAGTGCGGAAAAGTCATATAAATCGACATATCGGACCATAATACACCTTAAAATAACAATAAAACTGAGTTTAAGTTAAGTCAAGAAATAAAACATTTTACTCTCTAGTGAGCGAAAAATCGTGTTTTCTTGACTTTTTTCAAAGTGCGGAAAAGTCATAAATGGACATATCACACCATAATACACCCTTAAATAGCAATAAAAATGAGTTTCCGACAAGTCATGAAATAAGAATTTTTACTCTCTGGTGAGCGAAAAATCGTGTTTTCTTGACTTTTTTCAAAGTGCGGTAAAGTCATATAAATCGACATATCACACCATAATACACCTTTAAATAGCACTTAAAGTGAGTTTCCGACAAGTCATGAAATAAGAATTTTTACTCTCTAGTGAGCGTAAAATCGTGTTTTCTTGACTTTTTTTAAAAGTTCGGAAAAGTCATTTAAATCGACATATCGGACCATAATACACCTTAAAATAGCAATGAAACTGAGTTTAGGTTAAGTCAAGAAATAAAACATTTTACTCTCTAGTGAGCGAAAAATCGTGTTTTCTTGACTTTTTTCAAAGTGCGGAAAATGCATATAAATGGACATATCACACCATAATATACCTTTAAATAGCACCCAAATTGAGTTTCCGAAAAGTCATGAAATAAGAATTTTTAATCTCTAGTGAGCGAAAAATCGTGTTTTCTTGACTTTTTTTCAAAATGCGGAAAAGTCATATAAATGGACATATCACACCATAATACACCTTTAAATAGCACTTAAAGTGAGTTTCCGACAAGTCATGAAATAAGAATTTTTACTCTCTGGTGAGCGAAAAATCGTGTTTTCTTGACTTTTTTCAAAGTGCGGAAAAGTCATATAAATGGACATATC
>JAUKNL010000738.1:0-32522 GCA_030765065.1 Deroplatys truncata | reverse complement strand
TGAATTTTTCAAAGTGAGGAAAAGTCATATAAATGGACATATTAGACCATAATATACCTTAAAATAGCAATAAAAGTGAGTTTACGTCAAGTCAAGAAATAAGAGTTTTTACTCCTTAGTGATCGTAAAATCGTGTTTTCTTGACTTCTTTCAAAGTGCGGAAAAGTCATTTAAATGGACATATTAGACCATATTACACCTTAAAATAGCAATAAAAGTTAGTTTCCGTTAAGTCAAGAAATAAGAATTTTTACTCTCTCGTGAGCGTAAAATCGTGTTTTCTTGAGTTTTTTCAAAGTGCGGAAAAGTCATATAAATGGTCATATTAGACATTAATACACCTTAAAACAGCAATAAAAGTTAGTTTCCGTTAAGTCAAGAAATAAGAATTTTTACTCTCTAGTGTGCGTAAAATCGTGTTTTCTTGACTTTTTTCAAAGTGCGGAAAAGTCATATAAATGGACATATCAGACCATAATACAGCTTAAAATAGCAATAAAAGTTACTTTACGTTAAGTCAAGAAATAAGAATTTTTACTCTCTAGTGAGTGTAAAATCGTGTTTTCTTGACTTTTTTCAAAGTGCGGAAAAGTCATATAAATGGTCATATTAGACCATAATACACCTTAAAATAGCAATAAAAGTTAGTCTCCGTTAAGTCAAGAAATAAGAATTTTTACTCTCTCGTGAGCGTAAAATCGTGTTTTCTTGACTTTTTCAAAGTGCGGAAAAGTCATATAAATGGACATATTAGACCATAATACACCTTAAAATAGCAATAAAAGTTACTTTACGTTAAGTCAAGAAATAAGAATTTTTACTCTCTAGTGAGCGTAAAATCGTGTTTTCTTGACTTTTTCAAAGTGAGGAAAAGTCATATAAATGGACATATTAGACCATAACATACCTTAAAATAGCAATAAAAGTGAGTTTACGTTAAGTCAAGAAATAAGAGCTTTTACTCTCTAGTGATCGTAAAATCGTGTTTTCTTGACTTTTTTCAAAGTGCGGAAAAGTCATATAAATGGTCATATTAGACCATAATACACCTTAAAATAGCAATAAAAGTTAGTTTCCGTTAAGCCAAGAAATAAGAATTTTTACTCTCTAGTGTGCGTAAAATCGTGTTTTCTTGACTTTTTTCAAAGTACGGAAAAGTCATATAAATGGACATATCAGACCATAATACAGCTTAAAATAGCAATAAAAGTGAGTTTACTTTATGTCAAGAAATAAGAGTTTTTACTCCTTAGTGATCGTAAAATCGTGTTTTCTTGACTTTTTTCAAAGTGTGGAAAAGTCATATAAATGGACACACAGACCATAATACAGCTTAAAATAGCAATAAAAGTGAGTTTACGTTAAGTCAAGAAATGAGAGTTTTTACTCTCTAGTGATCGTAAAATTGTGTTTTCTTGACTTTTTTCAAAGTGCGGAAAAGTCATATAAATGGACATATTAGACCATAATACACCTTAAAATAGCAATAAAAGTGAGTTTACGTCAAGTCAAGAAATAAGAGTTTTTACTCCTTAGTGATCGTAAAATCGTGTTTTCTTGACTTTTTTCAAAGTGCGGAAAAGTCATATAAATGGTCATATTAGACATTAATACACCTTAAAACAGCAATAAAAGTTAGTTTCCGTTAAGTCAAGAAATAAGAATTTTTACTCTCTAGTGATCGTAAAATCGTGTTTTCTGGACTTTTTTCAAAGTGCGGAAAAGTCATATAAATGGACATATTAGACCATAATACACCTTAAAATAGCAATAAAAGTTAGTTTCCGTTAAGTCAAGAAATAAGAATTTTTACTCTCTCGTGAGCGTAAAATCGTGTTTTCTTGAGTTTTTTCAAAGTGCGGAAAAGTCATATAAATGGTCATATTAGACCATAATACACCTTAAAATAGCAATAAAAGTTAGTTTCCGTTAAGTCAAGAAATAAGAATTTTTCTCTCTCGTGAGCGTAAAATCGTGTTTTCTTGAGTTTTTTCAAAGTGCGGAAAAGTCATATAAATGGACATATTAGACCATAATACACCTTAAAATAGCAATAAAAGTTACTTTACGTTAAGTCAAGAAAAAAGAGTTTTTACTCTCTAGTGATCGTAAAATCGTGTTTTCTTGACTTTTTTCAAAGTGCGGAAAAGTCATTTAAATGGACATATTAGACCATAATACACCTTAAAATAGCAATAAAAGTGAGTTTACGTCAAGTCAAGAAATAAGAGTTTTTACTCTCTAGTGAGCGTAAAATCGTGTTTTCTTGACTTTTATCAAAGTGCGGAAAAGTCATATAAATGGTCATATTAGACATTAATACACCTTAAAACAGCAATAAAAGTTAGTTTCCGTTAAGTCAAGAAATAAGAATTTTTACTCTCAAGTGAGCGTAAGATCGTGTTTTCTTGACTTTTTTCAAAGAGCGGAAAGTCATATAAATGGACACATCAGACCATAATACAGCTTCAAATAGCAATAAAAGTGAGTTTACGTTAAGTCAAGAAATGAGAGTTTTTACTCTCTAGTGATCGTAAAATCGTGTTTTCTTGACTTTTTTCAAAGTGCGGAAAAGTCATATAAATGGACATATTAGACCATAATACACCTTAAAATAGCAATAAAAGTGAGTTTACGTTAAGTCAAGAAATAAGAGCTTTTACCCTCTATTGATCGTAAAATCGTGTTTTCTTGACTTTTTTCAAAGTGCGGAAAAGTCATATAAATGGTCATATTAGACCATAATACAGCTTAAAATAGCAATAAAAGTGAGTTTCCGTTAAGTCAAGAAATAAGAATTTTTACTCTCTAGTGAGCGTAAAATCGTGTTTTCTCTACTTTTTTCAAAGTGCGGAAAAGTCATATAAATGGTCATATTAGGCCATAATACACCTTAAAATAGCAATAAAAGTTAGTTTCCGTTAAGTCAAGAAATAAGAATTTTTACTCTCTAGTGAGTGTAAAATCGTGTTTTCTTGACATTTTTCAAATTGCGGAAAAGTCATATAAATGGTCATATTAGACATTAATACACCTTAAAACAGCAATAAAAGTTAGTTTCCGTTAAGTCAAGAAATAAGAATTTTTACTCTCTAGTGATCGTAAAATCGTGTTTTCTTGACTTTTTTCAAAGTGCGGAAAAGTCATATAAATGGACATATTAGACCATAATACACCTTAAAATAGCAATAAAAGTTACTTTACGTTAAGTCAAGAAATAAGAATTTTTACTCTCTAGTGAGCGTAAAATCGTGTTTTCTTGACTTTTTCAAAGTGAGGAAAAGTCATATAAATGGACATATTAGACCATAATATACCTTAAAATAGCAATAAAAGTGAGTTTACGTCAAGTCAAGAAATAAGAGTTTTTACTCCTTAGTGATCGTAAAATCGTGTTTTCTTGACTTCTTTCAAAGTGCGGAAAAGTCATTTAAATGGACATATTAGACCATATTACACCTTAAAATAGCAATAAAAGTTACTTTACGTTAAGTCAAGAAATAAGAATTTTTACTCTCTAATGAGTGTAAAATCGTGTTTTCTTGACTTTTTTCAAATTGCGGAAAAGTCATATAAATGGACATATCAGACCATAATACAGCTTAAAATAGCAATAAAAGTGAGTTTACGTTAAGTCAAGAAATAAGAGTTTTTACTCCTTAGTGATCGTAAAATCGTGTTTTCTTGACTTTTTTCAAAGTGCGGAAAAGTCATATAAATGGACATATTAGACCATAATACACCTTAAAATAGCAATAAAAGTTACTTTACGTTAAGTCAAGAAAAAAGAGTTTTTACTCTCTAGTGATCGTAAATCGTGTTTTCTTGACTTTTTTCAAAGTGCGGATAAGTCATTTAAATGGACATATTAGACCATAATACACCTTAAAATAGCAATAAAAGTGAGTTTACGTCAAGTCAAGAAATAAGAGTTTTTACTCTCTAGTGAGCGTAAAATCGTGTTTTCTTGACTTTTATCAAAGTGCGGAAAAGTCATATAAATGGTCATATTAGACATTAATACACCTTAAAACAGCAATAAAAGTTAGTTTCCGTTAAGTCAAGAAATAAGAATTTTTACTCTCAAGTGAGCGTAAGATCGTGTTTTCTTGACTTTTTTCAAAGAGCGGAAAGTCATATAAATGGACACATCAGACCATAATACAGCTTCAAATAGCAATAAAAGTGAGTTTACGTTAAGTCAAGAAATAAGAATTTTTACTCTCTAGTGATCGTAAAATCGTGTTTTCTTGACTTTTTTCAAAGTGCGGAAAGGTCATTTAAATGGACATATTAGACCATAATACACCTTAAAATAGCAATAAAAGTGAGTTTACTCAAGTCAAGAAATAAGAGTTTTTACTCTCTAGTGAGCGTAAAATCGTGTTTTCTTGACTTTTATCAAAGTGCGGAAAAGTCATATAAATGGTCATATTAGACATTAATACACCTTAAAACAGCAATAAAAGTTAGTTTCCGTTAAGTCAAGAAATAAGAATTTTTACTCTCAAGTGAGCGTAAGATCGTGTTTTCTTGACTTTTTTCAAAGTGCGGAAAAGTCATATAAATGGTCATATTAGACCATAATACAGCTTAAAATAGCAATAAAAGTGAGTTTCCGTTAAGTCAAGAAATAAGAATTTTTATTCTCCAGTGAGCGTAAAATCGTGTTTTCTCTACTTTTTTCAAAGTGCGGAAAAGTCATATAAATGGTCATATTAGGCCATAATACACCTTAAAATAGCAATAAAAGTTAGTTTCCGTTAAGTCAAGAAATAAGAATTTTTACTCCTTAGTGATCGTAAAATCGTGTTTTCTTGACTTTTTTCAAAGTGCGGAAAAGTCATTTAAATGGACATATTAGACCATAATACACCTTAAAATAGCCATAAAAGTTACTTTACGTTAAGTCAAGAAATAAGAATTTTTACTCTCTAGTGAGTGTAAAATCGTGTTTTCTTGACTTTTTTCAAATTGCGGAAAAGTCATATAAATGGACATATCAGACCATAATACAGCTTAAAATAGCAATAAAAGTGAGTTTACGTTAAGTCAAGAAATAAGCGTTTTTACTCCTTAGTGATCGTAAAATCGTGTTTTCTTGACTTTTTTCAAAGTGCGGAAAAGTCATATAAATGGACATATTAGACCATAATATACCTTAAAATAGCAATAAAAGGTGAGTTTACGTTAAGTAAACAAATAAGAGTTTTTACTCTCTAGTGATCGTAAAATCGTGTTTTCTGGACTTTTTTCAAAGTGCGGAAAAGTCATATAAATGGACATATTAGACCATAATACACCTTAAAATAGCAATAAAAGTTAGTTTCCGTTAAGTCAAGAAATAAGAATTTTTACTCTCTCGTGAGCGTAAAATCGTGTTTTCTTGAGTTTTTTCAAAGTGCGGAAAAGTCATATAAATGGTCATATTAGACATTAATACACCTTAAAACAGCAATAAAAGTTAGTTTCCGTTAAGTCAAGAAATAAGAATTTTTACTCTCTAGTGATCGTAAAATCGTGTTTTCTTGACTTTTTTCAAAGTGCGGAAAAGTCATATAAATGGACATATTAGACCATAATACACCTTAAAATAGCAATAAAAGTTACTTTACGTTAAGTCAAGAAATAAGAATTTTTACTCTCTAGTGAGCGTAAAATCGTGTTTTCTTGACTTTTTCAAAGTGAGGAAAAGTCATATAAATGGACATATTAGACCATAATATACCTTAAAATAGCAATAAAAGTGAGTTTACGTCAAGTCAAGAAATAAGAGTTTTTACTCCTTAGTGATCGTAAAATCGTGTTTTCTTGACTTCTTTCAAAGTGCGGAAAAGTCATTTAAATGGACATATTAGACCATATTACACCTTAAAATAGCAATAAAAGTTACTTTACGTTAAGTCAAGAAATAAGAATTTTTACTCTCTAGTGAGTGTAAAATCGTGTTTTCTTGACTTTTTTCAAATTGCGGAAAAGTCATATAAATGGACATATCAGACCATAATACAGCTTAAAATAGCAATAAAAGTGAGTTTACGTTAAGTCAAGAAATAAGAGTTTTTACTCCTTAGTGATCGTAAAATCGTGTTTTCTTGACTTTTTTCAAAGTGCGGAAAAGTCATATAAATGGACATATTAGACCATAATACACCTTAAAATAGCAATAAAAGTTACTTTACGTTAAGTCAAGAAAAAAGAGTTTTTACTCTCTAGTGATCGTAAATCGTGTTTTCTTGACTTTTTTCAAAGTGCGGATAAGTCATTTAAATGGACATATTAGACCATAATACACCTTAAAATAGCAATAAAAGTGAGTTTACGTCAAGTCAAGAAATAAGAGTTTTTACTCTCTAGTGAGCGTAAAATCGTGTTTTCTTGACTTTTATCAAAGTGCGGAAAAGTCATATAAATGGTCATATTAGACATTAATACACCTTAAAACAGCAATAAAAGTTAGTTTCCGTTAAGTCAAGAAATAAGAATTTTTACTCTCAAGTGAGCGTAAGATCGTGTTTTCTTGACTTTTTTCAAAGAGCGGAAAGTCATATAAATGGACACATCAGACCATAATACAGCTTCAAATAGCAATAAAAGTGAGTTTACGTTAAGTCAAGAAATAAGAATTTTTACTCTCTAGTGATCGTAAAATCGTGTTTTCTTGACTTTTTTCAAAGTGCGGAAAGGTCATTTAAATGGACATATTAGACCATAATACACCTTAAAATAGCAATAAAAGTGAGTTTACTCAAGTCAAGAAATAAGAGTTTTTACTCTCTAGTGAGCGTAAAATCGTGTTTTCTTGACTTTTATCAAAGTGCGGAAAAGTCATATAAATGGTCATATTAGACATTAATACACCTTAAAACAGCAATAAAAGTTAGTTTCCGTTAAGTCAAGAAATAAGAATTTTTACTCTCAAGTGAGCGTAAGATCGTGTTTTCTTGACTTTTTTCAAAGTGCGGAAAAGTCATATAAATGGTCATATTAGACCATAATACAGCTTAAAATAGCAATAAAAGTGAGTTTCCGTTAAGTCAAGAAATAAGAATTTTTATTCTCCAGTGAGCGTAAAATCGTGTTTTCTCTACTTTTTTCAAAGTGCGGAAAAGTCATATAAATGGTCATATTAGGCCATAATACACCTTAAAATAGCAATAAAAGTTAGTTTCCGTTAAGTCAAGAAATAAGAATTTTTACTCCTTAGTGATCGTAAAATCGTGTTTTCTTGACTTTTTTCAAAGTGCGGAAAAGTCATTTAAATGGACATATTAGACCATAATACACCTTAAAATAGCCATAAAAGTTACTTTACGTTAAGTCAAGAAATAAGAATTTTTACTCTCTAGTGAGTGTAAAATCGTGTTTTCTTGACTTTTTTCAAATTGCGGAAAAGTCATATAAATGGACATATCAGACCATAATACAGCTTAAAATAGCAATAAAAGTGAGTTTACGTTAAGTCAAGAAATAAGCGTTTTTACTCCTTAGTGATCGTAAAATCGTGTTTTCTTGACTTTTTTCAAAGTGCGGAAAAGTCATATAAATGGACATATTAGACCATAATATACCTTAAAATAGCAATAAAAGGTGAGTTTACGTTAAGTAAACAAATAAGAGTTTTTACTCTCTAGTGATCGTAAAATCGTGTTTTCTGGACTTTTTTCAAAGTGCGGAAAAGTCATATAAATGGACATATTAGACCATAATACACCTTAAAATAGCAATAAAAGTTAGTTTCCGTTAAGTCAAGAAATAAGAATTTTTACTCTCTCGTGAGCGTAAAATCGTGTTTTCTTGAGTTTTTTCAAAGTGCGGAAAAGTCATATAAATGGTCATATTAGACCATAATACACCTTAAAATAGCAATAAAAGTTAGTTTCCGTTAAGTCAAGAAATAAGAATTTTTACTCTCTCGTGAGCGTAAAATCGTGTTTTCTTGAGTTTTTTCAAAGTGCGGAAAAGTCATATAAATGGTCATATTAGACATTAATACACCTTAAAACAGCAATAAAAGTTAGTTTCCGTTAAGTCAAGAAATAAGAATTTTTACTCTCTAGTGTGCGTAAAATCGTGTTTTCTTGACTTTTTTCAAAGTGCGGAAAAGTCATATAAATGGACATATCAGACCATAATACAGCTTAAAATAGCAATAAAAGTTACTTTACGTTAAGTCAAGAAATAAGAATTTTTACTCTCTAGTGAGTGTAAAATCGTGTTTTCTTGACTTTTTTCAAAGTGCGGAAAAGTCATATAAATGGTCATATTAGACCATAATACACCTTAAAATAGCAATAAAAGTTAGTCTCCGTTAAGTCAAGAAATAAGAATTTTTACTCTCTCGTGAGCGTAAAATCGTGTTTTCTTGACTTTTTCAAAGTGCGGAAAAGTCATATAAATGGACATATTAGACCATAATACACCTTAAAATAGCAATAAAAGTTACTTTACGTTAAGTCAAGAAATAAGAATTTTTACTCTCTAGTGAGCGTAAAATCGTGTTTTCTTGACTTTTTCAAAGTGAGGAAAAGTCATATAAATGGACATATTAGACCATAACATACCTTAAAATAGCAATAAAAGTGAGTTTACGTTAAGTCAAGAAATAAGAGCTTTTACTCTCTAGTGATCGTAAAATCGTGTTTTCTTGACTTTTTTCAAAGTGCGGAAAAGTCATATAAATGGTCATATTAGACCATAATACACCTTAAAATAGCAATAAAAGTTAGTTTCCGTTAAGCCAAGAAATAAGAATTTTTACTCTCTAGTGTGCGTAAAATCGTGTTTTCTTGACTTTTTTCAAAGTACGGAAAAGTCATATAAATGGACATATCAGACCATAATACAGCTTAAAATAGCAATAAAAGTGAGTTTACTTTATGTCAAGAAATAAGAGTTTTTACTCCTTAGTGATCGTAAAATCGTGTTTTCTTGACTTTTTTCAAAGTGTGGAAAAGTCATATAAATGGACACACAGACCATAATACAGCTTAAAATAGCAATAAAAGTGAGTTTACGTTAAGTCAAGAAATGAGAGTTTTTACTCTCTAGTGATCGTAAAATTGTGTTTTCTTGACTTTTTTCAAAGTGCGGAAAAGTCATATAAATGGACATATTAGACCATAATACACCTTAAAATAGCAATAAAAGTGAGTTTACGTCAAGTCAAGAAATAAGAGTTTTTACTCCTTAGTGATCGTAAAATCGTGTTTTCTTGACTTTTTTCAAAGTGCGGAAAAGTCATATAAATGGTCATATTAGACATTAATACACCTTAAAACAGCAATAAAAGTTAGTTTCCGTTAAGTCAAGAAATAAGAATTTTTACTCTCTAGTGATCGTAAAATCGTGTTTTCTGGACTTTTTTCAAAGTGCGGAAAAGTCATATAAATGGACATATTAGACCATAATACACCTTAAAATAGCAATAAAAGTTAGTTTCCGTTAAGTCAAGAAATAAGAATTTTTACTCTCTCGTGAGCGTAAAATCGTGTTTTCTTGAGTTTTTTCAAAGTGCGGAAAAGTCATATAAATGGTCATATTAGACCATAATACACCTTAAAATAGCAATAAAAGTTAGTTTCCGTTAAGTCAAGAAATAAGAATTTTTCTCTCTCGTGAGCGTAAAATCGTGTTTTCTTGAGTTTTTTCAAAGTGCGGAAAAGTCATATAAATGGACATATTAGACCATAATACACCTTAAAATAGCAATAAAAGTTACTTTACGTTAAGTCAAGAAAAAAGAGTTTTTACTCTCTAGTGATCGTAAAATCGTGTTTTCTTGACTTTTTTCAAAGTGCGGAAAAGTCATTTAAATGGACATATTAGACCATAATACACCTTAAAATAGCAATAAAAGTGAGTTTACGTCAAGTCAAGAAATAAGAGTTTTTACTCTCTAGTGAGCGTAAAATCGTGTTTTCTTGACTTTTATCAAAGTGCGGAAAAGTCATATAAATGGTCATATTAGACATTAATACACCTTAAAACAGCAATAAAAGTTAGTTTCCGTTAAGTCAAGAAATAAGAATTTTTACTCTCAAGTGAGCGTAAGATCGTGTTTTCTTGACTTTTTTCAAAGAGCGGAAAGTCATATAAATGGACACATCAGACCATAATACAGCTTCAAATAGCAATAAAAGTGAGTTTACGTTAAGTCAAGAAATGAGAGTTTTTACTCTCTAGTGATCGTAAAATCGTGTTTTCTTGACTTTTTTCAAAGTGCGGAAAAGTCATATAAATGGACATATTAGACCATAATACACCTTAAAATAGCAATAAAAGTGAGTTTACGTTAAGTCAAGAAATAAGAGCTTTTACCCTCTATTGATCGTAAAATCGTGTTTTCTTGACTTTTTTCAAAGTGCGGAAAAGTCATATAAATGGTCATATTAGACATTAATACACCTTAAAACAGCAATAAAAGTTAGTTTCCGTTAAGTCAAGAAATAAGAATTTTTACTCTCAAGTGAGCGTAAGATCGTGTTTTCTTGACTTTTTTCAAAGAGCGGAAAGTCATATAAATGGACACATCAGACCATAATACAGCTTCAAATAGCAATAAAAGTGAGTTTACGTTAAGTCAAGAAATAAGAATATTTACTCTCTAGTGATCGTAAAATCGTGTTTTCTTGACTTTTTTCAAAGTGCGGAAAGGTCATTTAAATGGACATATTAGACCATAATACACCTTAAAATAGCAATAAAAGTGAGTTTACTCAAGTCAAGAAATAAGAGTTTTTACTCTCTAGTGAGCGTAAAATCGTGTTTTCTTGACTTTTATCAAAGTGCGGAAAAGTCATATAAATGGTCATATTAGACATTAATACACCTTAAAACAGCAATAAAAGTTAGTTTCCGTTAAGTCAAGAAATAAGAATTTTTACTCTCAAGTGAGCGTAAGATCGTGTTTTCTTGACTTTTTTCAAAGTGCGGAAAAGTCATATAAATGGTCATATTAGACCATAATACAGCTTAAAATAGCAATAAAAGTGAGTTTCCGTTAAGTCAAGAAATAAGAATTTTTATTCTCCAGTGAGCGTAAAATCGTGTTTTCTCTACTTTTTTCAAAGTGCGGAAAAGTCATATAAATGGTCATATTAGGCCATAATACACCTTAAAATAGCAATAAAAGTTAGTTTCCGTTAAGTCAAGAAATAAGAATTTTTACTCCTTAGTGATCGTAAAATCGTGTTTTCTTGACTTTTTTCAAAGTGCGGAAAAGTCATTTAAATGGACATATTAGACCATAATACACCTTAAAATAGCCATAAAAGTTACTTTACGTTAAGTCAAGAAATAAGAATTTTTACTCTCTAGTGAGTGTAAAATCGTGTTTTCTTGACTTTTTTCAAATTGCGGAAAAGTCATATAAATGGACATATCAGACCATAATACAGCTTAAAATAGCAATAAAAGTGAGTTTACGTTAAGTCAAGAAATAAGCGTTTTTACTCCTTAGTGATCGTAAAATCGTGTTTTCTTGACTTTTTTCAAAGTGCGGAAAAGTCATATAAATGGACATATTAGACCATAATATACCTTAAAATAGCAATAAAAGGTGAGTTTACGTTAAGTAAACAAATAAGAGTTTTTACTCTCTAGTGATCGTAAAATCGTGTTTTCTGGACTTTTTTCAAAGTGCGGAAAAGTCATATAAATGGACATATTAGACCATAATACACCTTAAAATAGCAATAAAAGTTAGTTTCCGTTAAGTCAAGAAATAAGAATTTTTACTCTCTCGTGAGCGTAAAATCGTGTTTTCTTGAGTTTTTTCAAAGTGCGGAAAAGTCATATAAATGGTCATATTAGACCATAATACACCTTAAAATAGCAATAAAAGTTAGTTTCCGTTAAGTCAAGAAATAAGAATTTTTACTCTCTCGTGAGCGTAAAATCGTGTTTTCTTGAGTTTTTTCAAAGTGCGGAAAAGTCATATAAATGGTCATATTAGACATTAATACACCTTAAAACAGCAATAAAAGTTAGTTTCCGTTAAGTCAAGAAATAAGAATTTTTACTCTCTAGTGTGCGTAAAATCGTGTTTTCTTGACTTTTTTCAAAGTGCGGAAAAGTCATATAAATGGACATATCAGACCATAATACAGCTTAAAATAGCAATAAAAGTGAGTTTACGTTAAGTCAAGAAATAAGAATTTTTACTCTCTAGTGAGTGTAAAATCGTGTTTTCTTGACTTTTTTCAAAGTGCGGAAAAGTCATATAAATGGTCATATTAGACCATAATACACCTTAAAATAGCAATAAAAGTTAGTCTCCGTTAAGTCAAGAAATAAGAATTTTTACTCTCTCGTGAGCGTAAAATCGTGTTTTCTTGACTTTTTCAAAGTGCGGAAAAGTCATATAAATGGACATATTAGACCATAATACACCTTAAAATAGCAATAAAAGTTACTTTACGTTAAGTCAAGAAATAAGAATTTTTACTCTCTAGTGAGCGTAAAATCGTGTTTTCTTGACTTTTTCAAAGTGAGGAAAAGTCATATAAATGGACATATTAGACCATAACATACCTTAAAATAGCAATAAAAGTGAGTTTACGTTAAGTCAAGAAATAAGAGCTTTTACTCTCTAGTGATCGTAAAATCGTGTTTTCTTGACTTTTTTCAAAGTGCGGAAAAGTCATATAAATGGTCATATTAGACCATAATACACCTTAAAATAGCAATAAAAGTTAGTTTCCGTTAAGCCAAGAAATAAGAATTTTTACTCTCTAGTGTGCGTAAAATCGTGTTTTCTTGACTTTTTTCAAAGTACGGAAAAGTCATATAAATGGACATATCAGACCATAATACAGCTTAAAATAGCAATAAAAGTGAGTTTACTTTATGTCAAGAAATAAGAGTTTTTACTCCTTAGTGATCGTAAAATCGTGTTTTCTTGACTTTTTTCAAAGTGTGGAAAAGTCATATAAATGGACACACAGACCATAATACAGCTTAAAATAGCAATAAAAGTGAGTTTACGTCAAGTCAAGAAATAAGAGTTTTTACTCCTTAGTGATCGTAAAATCGTGTTTTCTTGACTTTTTTCAAAGTGCGGAAAAGTCATATAAATGGTCATATTAGACATTAATACACCTTAAAACAGCAATAAAAGTTAGTTTCCGTTAAGTCAAGAAATAAGAATTTTTACTCTCTAGTGATCGTAAAATCGTGTTTTCTGGACTTTTTTCAAAGTGCGGAAAAGTCATATAAATGGACATATTAGACCATAATACACCTTAAAATAGCAATAAAAGTTAGTTTCCGTTAAGTCAAGAAATAAGAATTTTTACTCTCTCGTGAGCGTAAAATCGTGTTTTCTTGAGTTTTTTCAAAGTGCGGAAAAGTCATATAAATGGTCATATTAGACCATAATACACCTTAAAATAGCAATAAAAGTTAGTTTCCGTTAAGTCAAGAAATAAGAATTTTTCTCTCTCGTGAGCGTAAAATCGTGTTTTCTTGAGTTTTTTCAAAGTGCGGAAAAGTCATATAAATGGACATATTAGACCATAATACACCTTAAAATAGCAATAAAAGTTACTTTACGTTAAGTCAAGAAAAAAGAGTTTTTACTCTCTAGTGATCGTAAAATCGTGTTTTCTTGACTTTTTTCAAAGTGCGGAAAAGTCATTTAAATGGACATATTAGACCATAATACACCTTAAAATAGCAATAAAAGTGAGTTTACGTCAAGTCAAGAAATAAGAGTTTTTACTCTCTAGTGAGCGTAAAATCGTGTTTTCTTGACTTTTATCAAAGTGCGGAAAAGTCATATAAATGGTCATATTAGACATTAATACACCTTAAAACAGCAATAAAAGTTAGTTTCCGTTAAGTCAAGAAATAAGAATTTTTACTCTCAAGTGAGCGTAAGATCGTGTTTTCTTGACTTTTTTCAAAGAGCGGAAAGTCATATAAATGGACACATCAGACCATAATACAGCTTCAAATAGCAATAAAAGTGAGTTTACGTTAAGTCAAGAAATGAGAGTTTTTACTCTCTAGTGATCGTAAAATCGTGTTTTCTTGACTTTTTTCAAAGTGCGGAAAAGTCATATAAATGGACATATTAGACCATAATACACCTTAAAATAGCAATAAAAGTGAGTTTACGTTAAGTCAAGAAATAAGAGCTTTTACCCTCTATTGATCGTAAAATCGTGTTTTCTTGACTTTTTTCAAAGTGCGGAAAAGTCATATAAATGGTCATATTAGACCATAATACAGCTTAAAATAGCAATAAAAGTGAGTTTCCGTTAAGTCAAGAAATAAGAATTTTTACTCTCTAGTGAGCGTAAAATCGTGTTTTCTCTACTTTTTTCAAAGTGCGGAAAAGTCATATAAATGGTCATATTAGGCCATAATACACCTTAAAATAGCAATAAAAGTTAGTTTCCGTTAAGTCAAGAAATAAGAATTTTTACTCCTTAGTGATCGTAAAATCGTGTTTTCTTGACTTTTTTCAAAGTGCGGAAAAGTCATTTAAATGGACATATTAGACCATAATACACCTTAAAATAGCCATAAAAGTTACTTTACGTTAAGTCAAGAAATAAGAATTTTTACTCTCTAGTGAGTGTAAAATCGTGTTTTCTTGACTTTTTTCAAATTGCGGAAAAGTCATATAAATGGACATATCAGACCATAATACAGCTTAAAATAGCAATAAAAGTGAGTTTACGTTAAGTCAAGAAATAAGGGTATTTACTCCTTAGTGATCGTAAAATCGTGTTTTCTTGACTTTTTTCAAAGTGCGGAAAAGTCATATAAATGGACATATTAGACCATAATATACCTTAAAATAGCAATAAAAGGTGAGTTTACGTTAAGTAAACAAATAAGAGTTTTTACTCTCTAGTGATCGTAAAATCGTGTTTTCTGGACTTTTTTCAAAGTGCGGAAAAGTCATATAAATGGACATATTAGACCATAATACACCTTAAAATAGCAATAAAAGTTAGTTTCCGTTAAGTCAAGAAATAAGAATTTTTACTCTCTCGTGAGCGTAAAATCGTGTTTTCTTGAGTTTTTTCAAAGTGCGGAAAAGTCATATAAATGGTCATATTAGACTATAATACACCTTAAAATAGCAATAAAAGTTACTTTACGTTAAGTCAAGAAATAAGAATTTTTACTCTCTAGTGAGTGTAAAATCGTGTTTTCTTGACATTTTTCAAATTGCGGAAAAGTCATATAAATGGTCATATTAGACATTAATACACCTTAAAACAGCAATAAAAGTTAGTTTCCGTTAAGTCAAGAAATAAGAATTTTTACTCTCTAGTGATCGTAAAATCGTGTTTTCTTGACTTTTTTCAAAGTGCGGAAAAGTCATATAAATGGACATATTAGACCATAATACACCTTAAAATAGCAATAAAAGTTACTTTACGTTAAGTCAAGAAATAAGAATTTTTACTCTCTAGTGAGCGTAAAATCGTGTTTTCTTGAATTTTTCAAAGTGAGGAAAAGTCATATAAATGGACATATTAGACCATAATATACCTTAAAATAGCAATAAAAGTGAGTTTACGTCAAGTCAAGAAATAAGAGTTTTTACTCCTTAGTGATCGTAAAATCGTGTTTTCTTGACTTCTTTCAAAGTGCGGAAAAGTCATTTAAATGGACATATTAGACCATAATACACCTTAAAATAGCAATAAAAGTTACTTTACGTTAAGTCAAGAAATAAGAATTTTTACTCTCTAGTGAGTGTAAAATCGTGTTTTCTTGACTTTTTTCAAATTGCGGAAAAGTCATATAAATGGACATATCAGACCATAATACAGCTTAAAATAGCAATAAAAGTGAGTTTACGTTAAGTCAAGAAATAAGAGTTTTTACTCCTTAGTGATCGTAAAATCGTGTTTTCTTGACTTTTTTCAAAGTGTGGAAAAGTCATATAAATGGACATATTAGACCATAATACACCTTAAAATAGCAATAAAAGTTACTTTACGTTAAGTCAAGAAAAAAGAGTTTTTACTCTCTAGTGATCGTAAAATCGTGTTTTCTTGACTTTTTTCAAAGTGCGGAAAAGTCATTTAAATGGACATATTAGACCATAATACACCTTAAAATAGCAATAAAAGTGAGTTTACGTCAAGTCAAGAAATAAGAGTTTTTACTCTCTAGTGAGCGTAAAATCGTGTTTTCTTGACTTTTATCAAAGTGCGGAAAAGTCATATAAATGGTCATATTAGACATTAATACACCTTAAAACAGCAATAAAAGTTAGTTTCCGTTAAGTCAAGAAATAAGAATTTTTACTCTCAAGTGAGCGTAAGATCGTGTTTTCTTGACTTTTTTCAAAGAGCGGAAAGTCATATAAATGGACACATCAGACCATAATACAGCTTCAAATAGCAATAAAAGTGAGTTTACGTTAAGTCAAGAAATGAGAGTTTTTACTCTCTAGTGATCGTAAAATCGTGTTTTCTTGACTTTTTTCAAAGTGCGGAAAAGTCATATAAATGGACATATTAGACCATAATACACCTTAAAATAGCAATAAAAGTGAGTTTACGTTAAGTCAAGAAATAAGAGCTTTTACCCTCTATTGATCCTAAAATCGTGTTTTCTTGACTTTTTTCAAAGTGCGGAAAAGTCATATAAATGGTCATATTAGACCATAATACAGCTTAAAATAGCAATAAAAGTGAGTTTCCGTTAAGTCAAGAAATAAGAATTTTTACTCTCTAGTGAGCGTAAAATCGTGTTTTCTCTACTTTTTTCAAAGTGCGGAAAAGTCATATAAATGGTCATATTAGGCCATAATACACCTTAAAATAGCAATAAAAGTTAGTTTCCGTTAAGTCAAGAAATAAGAATTTTTACTCCTTAGTGATCGTAAAATCGTGTTTTCTTGACTTTTTTCAAAGTGCGGAAAAGTCATTTAAATGGACATATTAGACCATAATACACCTTAAAATAGCCATAAAAGTTACTTTACGTTAAGTCAAGAAATAAGAATTTTTACTCTCTAGTGAGTGTAAAATCGTGTTTTCTTGACTTTTTTCAAATTGCGGAAAAGTCATATAAATGGACATATCAGACCATAATACAGCTTAAAATAGCAATAAAAGTGAGTTTACGTTAAGTCAAGAAATAAGCGTATTTACTCCTTAGTGATCGTAAAATCGTGTTTTCTTGACTTTTTTCAAAGTGCGGAAAAGTCATATAAATGGACATATTAGACCATAATATACCTTAAAATAGCAATAAAAGGTGAGTTTACGTTAAGTAAACAAATAAGAGTTTTTACTCTCTAGTGATCGTAAAATCGTGTTTTCTGGACTTTTTTCAAAGTGCGGAAAAGTCATATAAATGGACATATTAGACCATAATACACCTTAAAATAGCAATAAAAGTTAGTTTCCGTTAAGTCAAGAAATAAGAATTTTTACTCTCTCGTGAGCGTAAAATCGTGTTTTCTTGAGTTTTTTCAAAGTGCGGAAAAGTCATATAAATGGTCATATTAGACTATAATACACCTTAAAATAGCAATAAAAGTTACTTTACGTTAAGTCAAGAAATAAGAATTTTTACTCTCTAGTGAGTGTAAAATCGTGTTTTCTTGACATTTTTCAAATTGCGGAAAAGTCATATAAATGGTCATATTAGACATTAATACACCTTAAAACAGCAATAAAAGTTAGTTTCCGTTAAGTCAAGAAATAAGAATTTTTACTCTCTAGTGATCGTAAAATCGTGTTTTCTTGACTTTTTTCAAAGTGCGGAAAAGTCATATAAATGGACATATTAGACCATAATACACCTTAAAATAGCAATAAAAGTTACTTTACGTTAAGTCAAGAAATAAGAATTTTTACTCTCTAGTGAGCGTAAAATCGTGTTTTCTTGACTTTTTCAAAGTGAGGAAAAGTCATATAAATGGACATATTAGACCATAATATACCTTAAAATAGCAATAAAAGTGAGTTTACGTCAAGTCAAGAAATAAGAGTTTTTACTCCTTAGTGATCGTAAAATCGTGTTTTCTTGACTTCTTTCAAAGTGCGGAAAAGTCATTTAAATGGACATATTAGACCATATTACACCTTAAAATAGCAATAAAAGTTACTTTACGTTAAGTCAAGAAATAAGAATTTTTACTCTCTAGTGAGTGTAAAATCGTGTTTTCTTGACTTTTTTCAAATTGCGGAAAAGTCATATAAATGGACATATCAGACCATAATACAGCTTAAAATAGCAATAAAAGTGAGTTTTCGTTAAGTCAAGAAATAAGAGTTTTTACTCCTTAGTGATCGTAAAATCGTGTTTTCTTGACTTTTTTCAAAGTGCGGAAAAGTCATGTAAATGGACATATTAGACCATAATACACCTTAAAATAGCAATAAAAGTTACTTTACGTTAAGTCAAGAAAAAAGAGTTTTTACTCTCTAGTGATCGTAAAATCGTGTTTTCTTGACTTTTTTCAAAGTGCGGATAAGTCATTTAAATGGACATATTAGACCATAATACACCTTAAAATAGCAATAAAAGTGAGTTTACGTCAAGTCAAGAAATAAGAGTTTTTACTCTCTAGTGAGCGTAAAATCGTGTTTTCTTGACTTTTTTCAAAGTGCGGAAAAGTCATATAAATGGTCATATTAGACCATAATACACCTTAAAATAGCAATAAAAGTTAGTCTCCGTTAAGTCAAGAAATAAGAATTTTTACTCTCTCGTGAGCGTAAAATCGTGTTTTCTTGACTTTTTCAAAGTGCGGAAAAGTCATATAAATGGACATATTAGACCATAATACACCTTAAAATAGCAATAAAAGTTACTTTACGTTAAGTCAAGAAATAAGAATTTTTACTCTCTAGTGAGCGTAAAATCGTGTTTTCTTGACTTTTTCAAAGTGAGGAAAAGTCATATAAATGGACATATTAGACCATAACATACCTTAAAATAGCAATAAAAGTGAGTTTACGTTAAGTCAAGAAATAAGAGCTTTTACTCTCTAGTGATCGTAAAATCGTGTTTTCTTGACTTTTTTCAAAGTGCGGAAAAGTCATATAAATGGTCATATTAGACCATAATACACCTTAAAATAGCAATAAAAGTTAGTTTCCGTTAAGCCAAGAAATAAGAATTTTTACTCTCTAGTGTGCGTAAAATCGTGTTTTCTTGACTTTTTTCAAAGTACGGAAAAGTCATATAAATGGACATATCAGACCATAATACAGCTTAAAATAGCAATAAAAGTGAGTTTACTTTATGTCAAGAAATAAGAGTTTTTACTCCTTAGTGATCGTAAAATCGTGTTTTCTTGACTTTTTTCAAAGTGTGGAAAAGTCATATAAATGGACACACAGACCATAATACAGCTTAAAATAGCAATAAAAGTGAGTTTACGTTAAGTCAAGAAATGAGAGTTTTTACTCTCTAGTGATCGTAAAATTGTGTTTTCTTGACTTTTTTCAAAGTGCGGAAAAGTCATATAAATGGACATATTAGACCATAATACACCTTAAAATAGCAATAAAAGTGAGTTTACGTCAAGTCAAGAAATAAGAGTTTTTACTCCTTAGTGATCGTAAAATCGTGTTTTCTTGACTTTTTTCAAAGTGCGGAAAAGTCATATAAATGGTCATATTAGACATTAATACACCTTAAAACAGCAATAAAAGTTAGTTTCCGTTAAGTCAAGAAATAAGAATTTTTACTCTCTAGTGATCGTAAAATCGTGTTTTCTGGACTTTTTTCAAAGTGCGGAAAAGTCATATAAATGGACATATTAGACCATAATACACCTTAAAATAGCAATAAAAGTTAGTTTCCGTTAAGTCAAGAAATAAGAATTTTTACTCTCTCGTGAGCGTAAAATCGTGTTTTCTTGAGTTTTTTCAAAGTGCGGAAAAGTCATATAAATGGTCATATTAGACCATAATACACCTTAAAATAGCAATAAAAGTTAGTTTCCGTTAAGTCAAGAAATAAGAATTTTTCTCTCTCGTGAGCGTAAAATCGTGTTTTCTTGAGTTTTTTCAAAGTGCGGAAAAGTCATATAAATGGACATATTAGACCATAATACACCTTAAAATAGCAATAAAAGTTACTTTACGTTAAGTCAAGAAAAAAGAGTTTTTACTCTCTAGTGATCGTAAAATCGTGTTTTCTTGACTTTTTTCAAAGTGCGGAAAAGTCATTTAAATGGACATATTAGACCATAATACACCTTAAAATAGCAATAAAAGTGAGTTTACGTCAAGTCAAGAAATAAGAGTTTTTACTCTCTAGTGAGCGTAAAATCGTGTTTTCTTGACTTTTATCAAAGTGCGGAAAAGTCATATAAATGGTCATATTAGACATTAATACACCTTAAAACAGCAATAAAAGTTAGTTTCCGTTAAGTCAAGAAATAAGAATTTTTACTCTCAAGTGAGCGTAAGATCGTGTTTTCTTGACTTTTTTCAAAGAGCGGAAAGTCATATAAATGGACACATCAGACCATAATACAGCTTCAAATAGCAATAAAAGTGAGTTTACGTTAAGTCAAGAAATGAGAGTTTTTACTCTCTAGTGATCGTAAAATCGTGTTTTCTTGACTTTTTTCAAAGTGCGGAAAAGTCATATAAATGGACATATTAGACCATAATACAGCTTAAAATAGCAATAAAAGTGAGTTTCCGTTAAGTCAAGAAATAAGAATTTTTACTCTCTAGTGAGCGTAAAATCGTGTTTTCTCTACTTTTTTCAAAGTGCGGAAAAGTCATATAAATGGTCATATTAGGCCATAATACACCTTAAAATAGCAATAAAAGTTAGTTTCCGTTAAGTCAAGAAATAAGAATTTTTACTCCTTAGTGATCGTAAAATCGTGTTTTCTTGACTTTTTTCAAAGTGCGGAAAAGTCATTTAAATGGACATATTAGACCATAATACACCTTAAAATAGCCATAAAAGTTACTTTACGTTAAGTCAAGAAATAAGAATTTTTACTCTCTAGTGAGTGTAAAATCGTGTTTTCTTGACTTTTTTCAAATTGCGGAAAAGTCATATAAATGGACATATCAGACCATAATACAGCTTAAAATAGCAATAAAAGTGAGTTTACGTTAAGTCAAGAAATAAGGGTATTTACTCCTTAGTGATCGTAAAATCGTGTTTTCTTGACTTTTTTCAAAGTGCGGAAAAGTCATATAAATGGACATATTAGACCATAATATACCTTAAAATAGCAATAAAAGGTGAGTTTACGTTAAGTAAACAAATAAGAGTTTTTACTCTCTAGTGATCGTAAAATCGTGTTTTCTGGACTTTTTTCAAAGTGCGGAAAAGTCATATAAATGGACATATTAGACCATAATACACCTTAAAATAGCAATAAAAGTTAGTTTCCCTTAAGTCAAGAAATAAGAATTTTTACTCTCTCGTGAGCGTAAAATCGTGTTTTCTTGAGTTTTTTCAAAGTGCGGAAAAGTCATATAAATGGTCATATTAGACTATAATACACCTTAAAATAGCAATAAAAGTTACTTTACGTTAAGTCAAGAAATAAGAATTTTTACTCTCTAGTGAGTGTAAAATCGTGTTTTCTTGACATTTTTCAAATTGCGGAAAAGTCATATAAATGGTCATATTAGACATTAATACACCTTAAAACAGCAATAAAAGTTAGTTTCCGTTAAGTCAAGAAATAAGAATTTTTACTCTCTAGTGATCGTAAAATCGTGTTTTCTTGACTTTTTTCAAAGTGCGGAAAAGTCATATAAATGGACATATTAGACCATAATACACCTTAAAATAGCAATTAAAGTTACTTTACGTTAAGTCAAGAAATAAGAATTTTTACTCTCTAGTGAGCGTAAAATCGTGTTTTCTTGAATTTTTCAAAGTGAGGAAAAGTCATATAAATGGACATATTAGACCATAATATACCTTAAAATAGCAATAAAAGTGAGTTTACGTCAAGTCAAGAAATAAGAGTTTTTACTCCTTAGTGATCGTAAAATCGTGTTTTCTTGACTTCTTTCAAAGTGCGGAAAAGTCATTTAAATGGACATATTAGACCATAATACACCTTAAAATAGCAATAAAAGTTACTTTACGTTAAGTCAAGAAATAAGAATTTTTACTCTCTAGTGAGTGTAAAATCGTGTTTTCTTGACTTTTTTCAAATTGCGGAAAAGTCATATAAATGGACATATCAGACCATAATACAGCTTAAAATAGCAATAAAAGTGAGTTTACGTTAAGTCAAGAAATAAGAGTTTTTACTCCTTAGTGATCGTAAAATCGTGTTTTCTTGACTTTTTTCAAAGTGCGGAAAAGTCATATAAATGGACATATTAGACCATAATACACCTTAAAATAGCAATAAAAGTTACTTTACGTTAAGTCAAGAAAAAAGAGTTTTTACTCTCTAGTGATCGTAAAATCGTGTTTTCTTGACTTTTTTCAAAGTGCGGAAAAGTCATTTAAATGGACATATTAGACCATAATACACCTTAAAATAGCAATAAAAGTGAGTTTACGTCAAGTCAAGAAATAAGAGTTTTTACTCTCTAGTGAGCGTAAAATCGTGTTTTCTTGACTTTTATCAAAGTGCGGAAAAGTCATATAAATGGTCATATTAGACATTAATACACCTTAAAACAGCAATAAAAGTTAGTTTCCGTTAAGTCAAGAAATAAGAATTTTTACTCTCAAGTGAGCGTAAGATCGTGTTTTCTTGACTTTTTTCAAAGAGCGGAAAGTCATATAAATGGACACATCAGACCATAATACAGCTTCAAATAGCAATAAAAGTGAGTTTACGTTAAGTCAAGAAATGAGAGTTTTTACTCTCTAGTGATCGTAAAATCGTGTTTTCTTGACTTTTTTCAAAGTGCGGAAAAGTCATATAAATGGACATATTAGACCATAATACACCTTAAAATAGCAATAAAAGTGAGTTTACGTTAAGTCAAGAAATAAGAGATTTTACCCTCTATTGATCCTAAAATCGTGTTTTCTTGACTTTTTTCAAAGTGCGGAAAAGTCATATAAATGGTCATATTAGACCATAATACAGCTTAAAATAGCAATAAAAGTGAGTTTCCGTTAAGTCAAGAAATAAGAATTTTTACTCTCTAGTGAGCGTAAAATCGTGTTTTCTCTACTTTTTTCAAAGTGCGGAAAAGTCATATAAATGGTCATATTAGGCCATAATACACCTTACAATAGCAATAAAAGTTAGTTTCCGTTAAGTCAAGAAATAAGAATTTTTACTCCTTAGTGATCGTAAAATCGTGTTTTCTTGACTTTTTTCAAAGTGCGGAAAAGTCATTTAAATGGACATATTAGACCATAATACACCTTAAAATAGCCATAAAAGTTACTTTACGTTAAGTCAAGAAATAAGAATTTTTACTCTCTAGTGAGTGTAAAATCGTGTTTTCTTGACTTTTTTCAAATTGCGGAAAAGTCATATAAATGGACATATCAGACCATAATACAGCTTAAAATAGCAATAAAAGTGAGTTTACGTTAAGTCAAGAAATAAGCGTATTTACTCCTTAGTGATCGTAAAATCGTGTTTTCTTGACTTTTTTCAAAGTGCGGAAAAGTCATATAAATGGACATATTAGACCATAATATACCTTAAAATAGCAATAAAAGGTGAGTTTACGTTAAGTAAACAAATAAGAGTTTTTACTCTCTAGTGATCGTAAAATCGTGTTTTCTGGACTTTTTTCAAAGTGCGGAAAAGTCATATAAATGGACATATTAGACCATAATACACCTTAAAATAGCAATAAAAGTTAGTTTCCGTTAAGTCAAGAAATAAGAATTTTTACTCTCTCGTGAGCGTAAAATCGTGTTTTCTTGAGTTTTTTCAAAGTGCGGAAAAGTCATATAAATGGTCATATTAGACTATAATACACCTTAAAATAGCAATAAAAGTTACTTTACGTTAAGTCAAGAAATAAGAATTTTTACTCTCTAGTGAGTGTAAAATCGTGTTTTCTTGACATTTTTCAAATTGCGGAAAAGTCATATAAATGGTCATATTAGACATTAATACACCTTAAAACAGCAATAAAAGTTAGTTTCCGTTAAGTCAAGAAATAAGAATTTTTACTCTCTAGTGATCGTAAAATCGTGTTTTCTTGACTTTTTTCAAAGTGCGGAAAAGTCATATAAATGGACATATTAGACCATAATACACCTTAAAATAGCAATAAAAGTTACTTTACGTTAAGTCAAGAAATAAGAATTTTTACTCTCTAGTGAGCGTAAAATCGTGTTTTCTTGACTTTTTCAAAGTGAGGAAAAGTCATATAAATGGACATATTAGACCATAATATACCTTAAAATAGCAATAAAAGTGAGTTTACGTCAAGTCAAGAAATAAGAGTTTTTACTCCTTAGTGATCGTAAAATCGTGTTTTCTTGACTTCTTTCAAAGTGCGGAAAAGTCATTTAAATGGACATATTAGACCATAATACACCTTAAAATAGCAATAAAAGTTACTTTACGTTAAGTCAAGAAATAAGAATTTTTACTCTCTAGTGAGTGTAAAATCGTGTTTTCTTGACTTTTTTCAAATTGCGGAAAAGTCATATAAATGGACATATCAGACCATAATACAGCTTAAAATAGCAATAAAAGTGAGTTTACGTTAAGTCAAGAAATAAGAGTTTTTACTCCTTAGTGATCGTAAAATCGTGTTTTCTTGACTTTTTTCAAAGTGCGGAAAAGTCATATAAATGGACATATTAGACCATAATACACCTTAAAATAGCAATAAAAGTTACTTTACGTTAAGTCAAGAAAAAAGAGTTTTTACTCTCTAGTGATCGTAAAATCGTGTTTTCTTGACTTTTTTCAAAGTGCGGATAAGTCATTTAAATGGACATATTAGACCATAATACACCTTAAAATAGCAATAAAAGTTAGTTTACGTCAAGTCAAGAAATAAGAGTTTTTACTCTCTAGTGAGCGTAAAATCGTGTTTTCTTGACTTTTATCAAAGTGCGGAAAAGTCATATAAATGGTCATATTAGACATTAATACACCTTAAAACAGCAATAAAAGTTAGTTTCCGTTAAGTCAAGAAATAAGAATTTTTACTCTCAAGTGAGCGTAAGATCGTGTTTTCTTGACTTTTTTCAAAGAGCGGAAAGTCATATAAATGGACACATCAGACCATAATACAGCTTCAAATAGCAATAAAAGTGAGTTTACGTTAAGTCAAGAAATGAGAGTTTTTACTCTCTAGTGATCGTAAAATCGTGTTTTCTTGACTTTTTTCAAAGTGCGGAAAAGTCATATAAATGGACATATTAGACCATAATACACCTTAAAATAGCAATAAAAGTGAGTTTACGTTAAGTCAAGAAATAAGAGCTTTTACCCTCTATTGATCGTAAAATCGTGTTTTCTTGACTTTTTTCAAAGTGCGGAAAAGTCATATAAATGGTCATATTAGACCATAATACAGCTTAAAATAGCAATAAAAGTGAGTTTCCGTTAAGTCAAGAAATAAGAATTTTTACTCTCTAGTGAGCGTAAAATCGTGTTTTCTCTACTTTTTTCAAAGTGCGGAAAAGTCATATAAATGGTCATATTAGGCCATAATACACCTTAAAATAGCAATAAAAGTTAGTTTCCGTTAAGTCAAGAAATAAGAATTTTTACTCCTTAGTGATCGTAAAATCGTGTTTTCTTGACTTTTTTCAAAGTGCGGAAAAGTCATTTAAATGGACATATTAGACCATAATACACCTTAAAATAGCCATAAAAGTTACTTTACGTTAAGTCAAGAAATAAGAATTTTTACTCTCTAGTGAGTGTAAAATCGTGTTTTCTTGACTTTTTTCAAATTGCGGAAAAGTCATATAAATGGACATATCAGACCATAATACAGCTTAAAATAGCAATAAAAGTGAGTTTACGTTAAGTCAAGAAATAAGCGTATTTACTCCTTAGTGATCGTAAAATCGTGTTTTCTTGACTTTTTTCAAAGTGCGGAAAAGTCATATAAATGGACATATTAGACCATAATATACCTTAAAATAGCAATAAAAGGTGAGTTTACGTTAAGTAAACAAATAAGAGTTTTTACTCTCTAGTGATCGTAAAATCGTGTTTTCTGGACTTTTTTCAAAGTGCGGAAAAGTCATATAAATGGACATATTAGACCATAATACACCTTAAAATAGCAATAAAAGTTAGTTTCCGTTAAGTCAAGAAATAAGAATTTTTACTCTCTCGTGAGCGTAAAATCGTGTTTTCTTGAGTTTTTTCAAAGTGCGGAAAAGTCATATAAATGGTCATATTAGACATTAATACACCTTAAAATAGCAATAAAAGTTAGTTTCCGTTAAGTCAAGAAATAAGAATTTTTACTCTCTCGTGAGCGTAAAATCGTGTTTTCTTGAGTTTTTTCAAAGTGCGGAAAAGTCATATAAATGGTCATATTAGACATTAATACACCTTAAAACAGCAATAAAAGTTAGTTTCCGTTAAGTCAAGAAATAAGAATTTTTACTCTCTAGTGTGCGTAAAATCGTGTTTTCTTGACTTTTTTCAAAGTGCGGAAAAGTCATATAAATGGACATATCAGACCACAATTCAGCTTAAAATAGCAATAAAAGTGAGTTTACGTTAAAGTCAAGAAATAAGCATTTTTACTCTAGTGAGCGTAAAATCGTGTTTTCTTGACTTTTTTCAAAGTGCGGAAAAGTCATATAAATGGACATATTAGACCATAATACACCTTAAAATAGCAATAAAAGTGAGTTTACGTTAAGTCAAGAAATAAGAGTTTTTACTCTAGTGATCTTAAAATCGTGTTTTCTTGACTTTTTTCAAAGTGTGGAAAAGTCATATAAATGAACATATTAGACCATAATACACCTTAAAATAGCAATAAAAGTGAGTTTACGTTAAGTCAAGAAATAAGAATTTTTACTCTAGTGAGCGTAAAATCGTGTTTTCTTGACTTTTTTCAAAGTGCGGAAAAGTCATATAAATGGACATATTAGACTATAATACACCTTAAAATAGCAATAAAAGTTACTTTACGTTAAGTCAAGAAATAAGAATTTTTACTCTCTAGTGAGTGTAAAATCGTGTTTTCTTGACTTTTTTCAAAGTGCGGAAAAGTCATATAAATGGACATATTAGACCATAATACACCTTAAAATAGCAATAAAAGTTACTTTACGTTAAGTCAAGAAAAAAGAGTTTTTACTCTCTAGTGATCGTAAAATCGTGTTTTCTTGACTTTTTTCAAAGTGCGGAAAAGTCATATAAATGGACATATTAGACCATAATACACCTTAAAATAGCAATAAAAGTGAGTTTACGTCAAGTCAAGAAATAAGAGTTTTTACTCTCTAGTGAGCGTAAAATCGTGTTTTCTT
Organism: Deroplatys truncata; assembly: GCA_030765065.1. Taxonomy (NCBI): domain Eukaryota; kingdom Metazoa; phylum Arthropoda; class Insecta; order Mantodea; family Mantidae; genus Deroplatys; species Deroplatys truncata. Next base: position 5,150 of record JAUKNL010000738.1, on the reverse strand, counting down.
GACTTTTTTCAAAGTGCGGAAAAGTCATATAAATGGTCATATTAGACATTAATACACCTTAAAACAGCAATAAAAGTTAGTTTCCGTTAAGTCAAGAAATAAGAATTTTTACTCTCAAGTGAGCGTAAGATCGTGTTTTCTTGACTTTTTTCAAAGAGCGGAAAAGTCATATAAATGGACACATCAGACCATAATACAGCTTCAAATAGCAATAAAAGTGAGTTTACGTTAAGTCAAGAAATGAGAGTTTTTACTCTCTAGTGATCGTAAAATCGTGTTTTCTTGACTTTTTTCAAAGTGCGGAAAAGTCATATAAATGGACATATCAGACCATAATACAGCTTAAAATAGCAATAAAAGTGAGTTTACGTTAAGTCAAGAAATAAGAGTTTTTACTCCTTAGTGATCGTAAAATCGTGTTTTCTTGACTTTTTTCAAAGTGCGGAAAAGTCATATAAATGGACATATTAGACCATAATACACCTTAAAATAGCAATAAAAGTTACTTTACGTTAAGTCAAGAAATAAGAATTTTTACTCTCTAGTGAGTGTAAAATCGTGTTTTCTTGACTTTTTTCAAATTGCGGAAAAGTCATATAAATGGACATATCAGACCATAATACAGCTTAAAATAGCAATAAAAGTGAGTTTACGTTAAGTCAAGAAATAAGAGTTTTTACTCCTTAGTGATCGTAAAATCGTGTTTTCTTGACTTTTTTCAAAGTGCGGAAAAGTCATATAAATGGACATATCAGACCATAATACAGCTTAAAATAGCAATAAAAGTGAGTTTACGTTAAGTCAAGAAATAAGAGTTTTTACTCTCTAGTGATCGTAAAATCGTGTTTTCTTGACTTTTCTCAAAGTGTGGAAAAGTCATATAATTGGACATATTAGACCATAATACACCTTAAAATAGCAATAAAAGTGAGTTTAGGTCAAGTCAAGAAATAAGAGTTTTTACTCTCTAGTGATCGTAAAATCGTGTTTTCTTGACCTTTTTCAAAGTGCGGAAAAGTCATATAAATGGACATATTAGACCATAATACACCTTAAAATAGCAATAAGAGTTACTTTACGTTAAGTCAAGAAATAAGAATTTTTACTCTCTAGTGAGTGTAAAATCGTGTTTTCTTGACTTTTTTCAAAGTGCGGAAAAGTCATATAAATGGACACACAGACCATAATACAGCTTAAAATAGCAATAAAAGTGAGTTTACGTTAAGTCAAGAAATGAGAGTTTTTACTCTCTAGTGATCGTAAAATCGTGTTTTCTTGACTTTTTTCAAAGTGCGGAAAAGTCATATAAATGAACATATCGCACCATAATACACCTTAAAATAGCAATAAAAGTGAGTTTACGTTAAGTCAAGAAATAAGAGCTTTTACCCTCTATTGATCGTAAAATCGTGTTTTCTTGACTTTTTTCAAAGTGCGGAAAAGTCATATAAATGGTCATATTAGACCATAATACAGCTTAAAATAGCAATAAAAGTGAGTTTCCGTTAAGTCAAGAAATAAGAATTTTTACTCTCTAGTGAGCGTAAAATCGTGTTTTCTCTACTTTTTTCAAAGTGCGGAAAAGTCATATAAATGGTCATATTAGGCCATAATACACCTTAAAATAGCAATAAAAGTTAGTTTCCGTTAAGTCAAGAAATAAGAATTTTTACTCCTTAGTGATCGTAAAATCGTGTTTTCTTTACTTTTTTCAAAGTGCGGAAAAGTCATTTAAATGGACATATTAGACCATAATACACCTTAAAATAGCCATAAAAGTTACTTTACGTTAAGTCAAGAAATAAGAATTTTTACTCTCTAGTGAGTGTAAAATCGTGTTTTCTTGACTTTTTTCAAATTGCGGAAAAGTCATATAAATGGACATATCAGACCATAATACAGCTTAAAATAGCAATAAAAGTGAGTTTACGTTAAGTCAAGAAATAAGCGTATTTACTCCTTAGTGATCGTAAAATCGTGTTTTCTTGACTTTTTTCAAAGTGCGGAAAAGTCATATAAATGGACATATTAGACCATAATATACCTTAAAATAGCAATAAAAGGTGAGTTTACGTTAAGTAAACAAATAAGAGTTTTTACTCTCTAGTGATCGTAAAATCGTGTTTTCTGGACTTTTTTCAAAGTGCGGAAAAGTCATATAAATGGACATATTAGACCATAATACACCTTAAAATAGCAATAAAAGTTAGTTTCCGTTAAGTCAAGAAATAAGAATTTTTACTCTCTCGTGAGCGTAAAATCGTGTTTTCTTGAGTTTTTTCAAAGTGCGGAAAAGTCATATAAATGGTCATATTAGACCATAATACACCTTAAAATAGCAATAAAAGTTAGTTTCCGTTAAGTCAAGAAATAAGAATTTTTACTCTCTCGTGAGCGTAAAATCGTGTTTTCTTGAGTTTTTTCAAAGTGCGGAAAAGTCATATAAATGGTCATATTAGACATTAATACACCTTAAAACAGCAATAAAAGTTAGTTTCCGTTAAGTCAAGAAATAAGAATTTTTACTCTCTAGTGTGCGTAAAATCGTGTTTTCTTGACTTTTTTCAAAGTGCGGAAAAGTCATATAAATGGACATATCAGACCATAATACACCTTAAAATAGCAATAAAAGTTACTTTACGTTAAGTCAAGAAATAAGAATTTTTACTCTCTAGTGAGCGTAAAATCGTGTTTTCTTGACTTTTTCAAAGTGAGGAAAAGTCATATAAATGGACATATTAGACCATAACATACCTTAAAATAGCAATAAAAGTGAGTTTACGTTATGTCAAGAAATAAGAGTTTTTACTCCTTAGTGATCGTAAAATCGTGTTTTCTTGACTTTTTTCAAAGTGTGGAAAAAGTCATATAAATGGACACACAGACCATAATACAGCTTAAAATAGCAATAAAAGTGAGTTTACTTTAAGTCAAGAAATGAGAGTTTTTACTCTCTAGTGATCGTAAAATTGTGTTTTCTTGACTTTTTTCAAAGTGCGGAAAAGTCATAAAAATGGACATATTAGACCATAATACACCTTAAAATAGCAATAAAAGTGAGTTTACGTCAAGTCAAGAAATAAGAGTTTTTACTCCTTAGTGATCGTAAAATCGTGTTTTCTTGACTTTTTTCAAAGTGCGGAAAAGTCATATAAATGGTCATATTAGACATTAATACACCTTAAAACAGCAATAAAAGTTAGTTTCCGTTAAGTCAAGAAATAAGAATTTTTACTCTCTAGTGTGCGTAAAATCGTGTTTTCTTGACTTTTTTCAAAGTGCGGAAAAGTCATATAAATGGACATATTAGACCATAATACACCTTAAAATAGCAATAGAAGTTAGTTTCCGTTAAGTCAAGAAATAAGAATTTTTACTCTCTAGTGAGCGTAAAATCGTGTTTTCTTGACTTTCTTCAAAGTGCGGAAAAGTCATATAAATGGTCATATTAGACCATAATACACCTTAAAATAGCAATAAAAGTGAGTTTAACGTTAAGTAAACAAAGAGTTTTTACACTCTAGTGATCGTAAAATCGTGTTTTCTTGACTTTTTTCAAAGTGCGGAAAGTCATATAAATGGACATATTAGACCATAATACACCTTAAAATAGCAATAAAAGTTACTTTACGTTAAGTCAAGAAAAAAGAGTTTTTACTCTCTAGTGATCGTAAAATCGTGTTTTCTTGACTTTTTTCAAAGTGCGGATAAGTCATTTAAATGGACATATTAGACCATAATACACCTTAAAATAGCAATAAAAGTTAGTTTACGTCAAGTCAAGAAATAAGAGTTTTTACTCTCTAGTGAGCGTAAAATCGTGTTTTCTTGACTTTTATCAAAGTGCGGAAAAGTCATATAAATGGTCATATTAGACATTAATACACCTTAAAACAGCAATAAAAGTTAGTTTCCGTTAAGTCAAGAAATAAGAATTTTTACTCTCAAGTGAGCGTAAGATCGTGTTTTCTTGACTTTTTTCAAAGAGCGGAAAGTCATATAAATGGACACATCAGACCATAATACAGCTTCAAATAGCAATAAAAGTGAGTTTACGTTAAGTCAAGAAATGAGAGTTTTTACTCTCTAGTGATCGTAAAATCGTGTTTTCTTGACTTTTTTCAAAGTGCGGAAAAGTCATATAAATGGACATATTAGACCATAATACACCTTAAAATAGCAATAAAAGTGAGTTTACGTTAAGTCAAGAAATAAGAGCTTTTACCCTCTATTGATCGTAAAATCGTGTTTTCTTGACTTTTTTCAAAGTGCGGAAAAGTCATATAAATGGTCATATTAGACCATAATACAGCTTAAAATAGCAATAAAAGTGAGTTTCCGTTAAGTCAAGAAATAAGAATTTTTACTCTCTATTGAGCGTAAAATCGTGTTTTCTCTACTTTTTTCAAAGTGCGGAAAAGTCATATAAATGGTCATATTAGGCCATAATACACCTTAAAATAGCAATAAAAGTTAGTTTTCCGTTAAGTCAAGAAATAAGAATTTTTACTCCTTAGTGATCGTAAAATCGTGTTTTCTTGACTTTTTTCAAAGTGCGGAAAAGTCATTTAAATGGACATATTAGACCATAATACACCTTAAAATAGCCATAAAAGTTACTTTACGTTAAGTCAAGAAATAAGAATTTTTACTCTCTAGTGAGTGTAAAATCGTGTTTTCTTGACTTTTTTCAAATTGCGGAAAAGTCATATAAATGGACATATCAGACCATAATACAGCTTAAAATAGCAATAAAAGTGAGTTTACGTTAAGTCAAGAAATAAGCGTATTTACTCCTTAGTGATCGTAAAATCGTGTTTTCTTGACTTTTTTCAAAGTGCGGAAAAGTCATATAAATGGACATATTAGACCATAATATACCTTAAAATAGCAATAAAAGGTGAGTTTACGTTAAGTAAACAAATAAGAGTTTTTACTCTCTAAGTGAATCGTAAAATCGTGTTTTCTGGACTTTTTTCAAAGTGCGGAAAAGTCATATAAATGGACATATTAGACCATAATACACCTTAAAATAGCAATAAAAGTTAGTTTCCGTTAAGTCAAGAAATAAGAATTTTTACTCTCTCGTGAGCGTAAAATCGTGTTTTCTTGAGTTTTTTCAAAGTGCGGAAAAGTCATATAAATGGTCA
>JAUKNL010000737.1:0-34410 GCA_030765065.1 Deroplatys truncata | reverse complement strand
TTGGATTTTTCCCCTTTTCGTTCAATTTTTTTCCCTCTTACTGGGTTTTTCCCTCTTCGTTTGGTTTTTTTTCCTCCTCGTTCGCTTTTTTCCATTTTCGTTCAATTTTTTACCTCTCGTTCGGATTTTTTCCCTCTTCGTTTGGATTTTCCCTCCTCGTTCGCTTTTTTCCCTTTTCGATCAATTTTTTCCCTCCTCGTTCAATTTTTTCCCTCTTCACTCGTTTTGTCTCCTTTTCCTCACGTTTTTCCCTCTTCGTTTGCATTTTTCCCTTTTCGTTGGTTTTCTGTCCTTTTTATTCAATTTCTTCCCTCTCGTTGCGTGTTTTCCCTTTTCGTTCAATTTTTTCCCTCTCGTTCGCTTTTTTTCCCTTTTCGTTGGGTTTTTTTCCCTCTTCGTTTGGATTTTTCCCTTTTCGCTGGGTTTTTTACCTCTTCATTCGGTTTTTTCCCTCTTCGTTTGGATTTCTCCGTTTTCGTTGGTTTTCTGTCCTTTTTATTCAATTTCTTCCCTCTCATTGCGTGTTTTCCCTTTTCGTTCAAATTTTTCCCTCTCGTTCGCTTTTTTTTCCCTTTTCGTTGGGTTTTTTTCCCTTTTCGTTGCTTTTTTTTCCCTCTCGTTGGTTTTTCCCTCTTCGTTAGTTTTTTTCCCTTTTCGTTACTTTTTTCCTTCCTCGTTTGGATTTTTCCCTCTCGTTCGCTTTTTTCCCCTTTTTTGTTGGGTTTTTTTCCCTCTTCATTCGTTTTTTTCCCTCTTCGTTTGGATTTATCCCTCTTCGTATGGATTTTTCCCTCCTCGTTCGGTTTTTTTCCCTCTTCATTCGTTTTTTTCCCTTTTTGTTACGTTTTTTCCCTCTTCCGTTCGTTTTTTTCCCTTTTCGTTACTTTTTTTCTCTTCGTTTGGATTTTTCCCTCTCGTTCGCTTTTTTTCCCTTTTCGTTGGGTTTTTTCCCCTCTTCATTCGGTTTATTCCCTCTTCGTTTGGATTTTTCCCTCCTCGTTCGGTTTTTTTCCCTCTTTATCGACCGATATCTCTGGTGCCAGTGTTTTCTAAAATATTTGAGGTATTAATCCACAACCAGATGTATTCCTATTTTGAACAAAACAAGGTCTTTTCTATCGATCAATTTGGATTTAGGGCTGGTAAATCTACTATTGATGCAGTTCGATTACTTATTGATAATATAACGAATACTTTTGAATCAAAGAGCTTTGCTTGGGTCACATGCTGTGACTTAAGCAAGGCCTTTGATTGTGTGGATCACTGTATACTGTTAGATAAATTAGCACATTATGGTATTTGTGGTACGCCTAATAAATTGCTCTCTTCTTATCTCTCTAACCGCAAACAAGTTGTTCAGATTAATGATAAGGTCTCGGATGTGGCTTCAGTAATGTGCGGTGTTCCTCAGGGCTCTATCCTAGGTCCTCTGCTATTCCTAATCATGATTAATGATTTACCATTCAATACTGAATCTAAAACCATATTATTTGCTGATGACACAACTTTTATTCACAACAATGCAAATATACAGTATCTTGAAACTGAGGTTCAAAATAATATAATGTATATATCACAATGGTTTCAAGCAAATAAGTTTTTTACTTAATGATTCTAAAAACTAAAAATATAATTTTTACTTTAAATAATGTTGTTGTCCCAAATCTTTGTACTAATGTAAAGTTTTTAGGCATTTTTATTGATAGATTTTTAACCTGGGAGTCACACATTACATTTTTATGCAGAAAGTTGTCAAGGGTTTTATTCCTGATGAGAAACTTAGTCAATTGTGTACCCTTTGAGTATATACGTGTCTCATATTTTGCATACTTTCACAGTATTATTAATTATGGTATTTTACTTTGGGGTAATAGCTCATATATCAAGATGTATTACTTGTGCAAAAGAAAGCTATAAGAATTATGGCTAAGATAACTACTAGAACACACTGTAAACCCTATTTTAAAAGATATAATATTTTGACTGTTATAAATTTGTATATTTATACTGTATTGGGTTTTATGAAACAGAATCAACATTTGTATGACACGAGATCCAATATTCATAATTATAATATCCGTAATGGTCAAATGATCGATATTCCTCAGCATAGACTTAAGAGAACTTCTCAAAGTTACTACTATATTGGCATTAAACTTTTTAACAAGCTACCTCAAGCTGTAAAAGATTTGCCTTATAAAATATTTTGTAAGCGATTGCATTGTTGGCTTGTGGATAATCCATTTTATTCTATTAATGAATTTATTGTTTTTAATGCATCTGATATTAATATTTAATTGTTACTTTTTTGCTGTAAAAGTTGCACAAGGTGTGGTTTATGTTGTATTATTAATTTGTATTTTTGTATATACTGACAATGTCTATTGCAGTTGTATAACTGTTTAATGACAATAAATTGATATTGATATTGATATTGATATATTTATTCGTTTTTTTCCCTTTTCGTTACGTTTTTTTCCCTCTTCGTTTGTATTTTTCCCTTTTCGTTCGATTTTTTCCCTTTCGTTCCCTTTTTTCCCTTTTCGTTGGGTTTTTTCCCTCTTCATTCGGTTTTTTCCCTCTTCGTTCGGTTTTTTTCCCTTTTCGTTGGATTTTTTCCCTCTTCGTTTGGATTTTTCCCTTTTCGTTCGCTTTTTTCCCTTTTCTTTTGGTTTTTTCCCTTTTCGTTCGGTTTTTTCCCTTTTCGTTTGCTCTTTTTCCCTCTCGTTGAGTTTTTTCCCTCTTCGTTCGTTTTTTTTCCCTTTTCGTTACTTTTTTCCCTCCTCGTTTGGATTTTTCCCTCTCGTTCGTTTTTTTTCCCTTTTCGATGGGTGTTTTCCCTCTTCATTCGGTTTTTTCCCTCTTCGTTTGGATTTTTCCCTCCTCGTTCGGTTTTTTCCCTCTTCATTCGTTTTTTTTTCCCTTTTCGTTACGTTTTTTTCCCTCTTCGTTTGGATTTTTCCCTTTTCGTTCAATTTTTTCCCTCTCGTTCCCTTTTTTTTCCCTTTTCGTTGGGTTTTTTCCCTTTTCGTTTGCTTTTTTTCCCTCTCGTTGGGTTTTTTTCCCTCTTCGTTCGTTTTTTTCCCTTTTCGTTACTTATTTCCCTCCTCGTTTGGATTTTTCCCTCTCGTTCGCTTTTTCCCCTTTTTGTTGGATTTTTTCCCTCTTCATTCGTTTTTTTCCCTCTTCGTTTGGATTTATCCCTCTTCGTATGGATTTTTCCCTCCTCGTTCGGTTTTTTCCCTCTTCATTCGTTTTTTTTCCCTTTTTGTTACGTTTTTTTTCCCTCTTCGTTCGTTTTTTTTCCTTTTCGTTACTTTTTTTCTCTTCGTTTGGATTTTTCCCTCTCGTACGGTTTTTTCCCTTTTCGTTGGTTTTTTTTCCCTCTTCATTCGGTTTATTCATTCTTCGTTTGGATTTTTTCCCTCCTCGTTCGGATTTTCCCCTCTTCATTCGTCTTTTTCCCCTTTTCGTTACGTTTTTTTTCCCTCTTCGTTTGGATTTTTCTCTTTTCGTTTAATTTTTTCCCTCTCGTTGGGTTTTTCCCCCCTCTTCATTCGGTTTATTCCCTCTTCGTTTGGATTTTTCCCTCCTCGTTCGGTTTTTTCCCTCTTCATTCGTCTTTTTCCCTTTTCGTTACGTTTTTTCCCTCTTCGTTTGGATTTTTCTCTTTTCGTTTAATTTTTTCCCTCTCGTTCCCTTTTTTTCCCTTTTCGTTGGGTTTTTTTCCCTCTTTCGGTTTTTTCCCTCTTCGTTTCGATTTTTCCCTTTTCGTTGGGTTTTTTTCCCTTTTCGTTCAATTTTTTCCCTCTTCGTTTGGTTTTTTTTCCTCCTCGTTCGCTTTTTTTCCATTTTCGTTTAATTCTTTACCTCTCGTTCGGTTTTTTCCCTATTCGTTCGTTTTTTTTCCCTTTTCGTTACGTTTTTTCCCTCTTCGTTTGCATTTTTCCCTCTCGTTCGTTTTTTTCCCCCTTTTCGATGGGGTTTTTCCCTCTTCATTCGGTTTTTTCCCTCTTCGTTTGGATTTGTCCCTCCTCGTTCGCTTTTTTTCCCTCTTTATTCGTTTTTTTTACTCTTTTCGCTACGTTTTTTCTCTCTTCGTTTGTATTTTTCTCTTTTCGTTCTATTTTTTACCTCTCGTTCCCTTTTTTTCCCTTTTCGTTGGGTTTTTTTCCCTCTTCATTCGGTTTTTTCACTCTTCGTTTGGGTTTTTGCCTCTTCGTTCGGTTTTTTCCCTTTTCGTTGGATTTTTTCCCTCTTCGTTTGGATTTTTCCCCTTTTTGTTCGCTTTTTTCCTTTTCCTTTCGGTGTTTTTCCCTTTTCGTTCGGTTTTTTCCGTTTTGTTGAATTTTTTCCCTCTCGTTCACTTTTTTTCCCTTTTCGTTGGGTTTTTTTCCCTCTTCGTTTCGATTTTTCCCTCTTTTATAGGGTTTTTCCCTCTTCATTCGGTTTCTTCCCTCTTCGTTTAGATTTTTCCCTCCTCGTTCGGTTTTTTTTACTTTTCTTTCGATTTTTTCTCTTTTCGTTCAATTTTTTCCCTGTCGTTCGGCTATTTCCCTCTTCGTTCGTTTTTTTTTTCCATTTTCGTTACGTTTTTTTCCCTCTTCGTTTGGATTTTTCCCCTTTCGTTACGTTTTTTCCCCTTTTCGTACGGTTTTTCCCTTTTCGTTCGGTTTTTTCCCTTTTGTTGAATTTTTCCCTCTCGTTCGCTTTTTCTCTTTTCGTTGGGTTTTTTCCCTCTTCGTTTGGATTTTCCCCTCTTCGTTGGGTTTTTTCCCTCTTCATTTGGTTTTTTCCCCTCCTCGTTCGGTTTTTTCTCTGTTCGTTCAATTTTTTCCCTCTCGTTGGGTTTTCTCCCTCTTGCACCGGTGTTTACGCTCTTCGTCGTGTTTTTCCCCCTTCGTTTGAATTTTTCCCTTTTCGTTACGTTTTTCTCTTTTCGTTCAATTTTTCCCTCTCCTTGGGTTTTTTCTCTCTTCTTTCGGTTCTTTCCCCTTCGTTGGGTTTTCTCCCTCTACGTTCGGTTTTTTTCCCTCTTCGTCGGGTTTTTTCTCTCTTCGTTTGGATTTTTCCCTTTTCGTTGGGTTTTTTCCCTTTTCGTTCAATTTTTCCCTCTTGGTTTGGAATTTACCTCCTCGTTCGGTTTTCTCCCTTTTTGTTCGGTTTTTTCCCTTTTCGTTCAATGTTTTCCCTCTCGTTCGGCTATTTCCCTCTTCGTTCGTTTTTGTCCATTTTTGTTACGTTTTTTCCCTCTTCGTTTGGATTTCTCCCTTTTGTTACGTTTTTTTCCCTCTTCGTTCGTTTTTTTTTTCCTCTTGGTTCGTATTTTTCCCTTTTCGTTACTTTTTTTCCTCTTCGTTGGATTTTTCCCTCTTCGTTTGGATTTCTCCCTCTCGTTCGCTTTTTTTCCCTTTTCGTTGGGTTTTTCCCTCTTCATTGGGTTTTTTCCCTCTTCATTTGGAATTTTCCCTCTTCGTTTGGATTTTTCCCTCCTCGTTCGGTTTTTTCCCTCTTCATTCGCTTTTTTCCCTTTCCGTTACGTTTTTTCCCTCTTCCTTTGGAGTTTTCCCTTTTCGTTCAATTTTTTCCCTCTCGTTGGGTTTTTTCCCTCTTCGTTTGCATTTTTACCTTTTCGTTGGGTTGTTTCCCTCTTCGTTCGTTTTTTTTCCCTTTCCGTTAAGTATTTTCCCTCTTCGTTTGGATTTTTCCCTTTTCGTTCATTTTTTTCCCTCTCGTTGTGTTATTTCCCTCTTCGTTTGCATTTTTTCCCTTTTCGTTGTGTTGTTTCCCTCTTCATTCGGTTTTTTCCCTCTTCGTTTGGATCTTTCCCTCTTCGTTTGGATTTTCCCTCCTCGTTCGCTTTTTTCCCTTTTCGATCAATTTTTTCCCTCCTCGTTCAATTTCAACCCTCTTCATTCGTTTTGTTTCCTTTTCCTTACGTTTTTCCCTCTTGGTTTGGATTTTTCCCTTTTCGTTCAATTTTTTCACTCTCGTTTCCTTTTCGTGTGGGTTTTTTCCCTCTTCATTCGGTTTTTTCCCTCTTCGTTTGGATTTCTCCCTTTTCGTTGGTTTTCTTTCCTTTTTATTCAATATTTTCCCCTCTCGTTGGGGTTTTTTCCCTCTTCGTTTCGGTCTTTTCCCTTTTCGTTGGATTTTTTCCCACTTCGTTTGGATTTTACCTTTTCGTTCGCTTTTTTCCCTTATCGTTCGGTTTTTTCCCTTTTCGTTCGGTTTTTCGCTTTTCGTTAAATTTTTTCCCTCTCGTTCGCTTTTTTCCCGTTTCGTTGGGTTTTTTCCCTCTTCGTTTGGATTTTTCCCTTTTCGTTGGGTTTTTTACCTCTTCATTCGGCTTTTTCCCTCTTCGTTTGCATTTTTCCCTCCTCGTTCGGTTTTTTCCGTTTTCGTTCCGGTTTTTTCCCTCTTTGTTCGTTTTTTTCTCTCTTGGTTCGTTTTTTTTCCCTTTAAGTTACGTTTTCTTCCCTCTTGTTCGTTTTTTCCCTTTTCGTTACTTTTTTCCCCTCTTCGTTTGGATTTTTCCTCTTCGTTTGGATTTTTCCCTTTCGTTCGCTTTTATTCCCTTTTCGTTGGTTTTTTTCCCTCATCATTGGGTTTTTTCCCTCTGCATTTGGATTTTTCCCTCTTCGTTTAGATTTTTCCCTCCTCGGTCGGCTTTTTCCCTCTTCATTCGTTTTTTTCCCTTTTCGTTACGTTTTTTCCGTCTTCGTTTGGATTTTTCCCTTTTCGTTCAATTTTTTCCCTCTCGTTCCCTTTTTTCCCTTTTCGTTGGGTTTTTTCCCTTTTCGTTTGCTTTTTTTCCCTCTCGTTGGGTTTTTTCCCTCTTCGTTCGTTTTTTTTTCCCTTTTCGTTACTTTTTTTCTCTTCGTTTGGATTTCTCCCTCTCGTTCGCTTTTTTTCCCTTTTCGTTGGGTTTTTTCCCCCTCTTCATTCGGTTTATTCCCTCTTCGTTTGGATTTTTCCCTCCTCGTTCGGTTTTTTCCCTCTTCATTCGTCTTTTTCCCTTTTCGTTACGTTTTTTCCCTCTTCGTTTGGATTTTTCTCTTTTCGTTTAATTTTTTCCCTCTCGTTCCCTTTTTTTTCCCTTTTCGTTGGGTTTTTTCCCTCTTCTTTCGGTTTTTTCCCTCTTCGTTTGGATTTTTCCCTTTTCGTTGGGTTTTTTCCCTTTTCGTTCAATTTTTTCCCTCTCGTTGGGTTTTTCCCTCTTCGTTTGGTTTTTTTCCTCCTCGTTCGCTTTTTTCCATTTTCGTTTAATTCTTTACTTCTCGTTCGGTTTTTTCCCTATTCGTTCGTTTTGGATTTATCCCTCTTCGTATGGATTTTTCCCTCCTCGTTCGGTTTTTTCCCTCTTTATTCGTTTTTTTTTCCCTTTTTGTTACGTTTTTTCCTCTTCGTTCGTTTTTTTCCTTTTCGTTACTTTTTTTCCTCTTCGTTTGGATTTTTCCCTCCTCGTTCGCTTTTTTCCCTTTTCGTTGGGTTTTTTCCCCTCTTCATTTGGTTTATTCCCTCTTTGTTTGGATTTTTCCCTCCTCGTTCGGTTTTTTCCCTCTTCATTCGTCTGTTTCCCTTTTCGTTACTTTTTTTCCCTCTTCGTTTGGATTTTTCTCTTTTCGTTTAATTTTTTCCCTCTTGTCCCCTTTTTTTCCCCTTTTCGTTGGTTTTTTCCCTCTTCATTCGGTTTTTTCCCTCTTCGTTTGGATTTTTCCCTTTTCGTGGGTTTTTTCCCTTTTCGTTCAATTTTTTCCCTCTCGTTGGGTTTTTCCCTCTTCGTTTGGTTTTTTTCCTCCTCGTTCGCTTTTTTCCATTTTCTTTTAATTCCTTACCTCTCGTTCGGTTTTTTCCCTATTCGTTCGTTTTTTTCCCTTTTCGTTACGTTTTTTCCCCTCTTCGTTTGCATTTTTCCCTCTCGTTCGTTTTTTTCCCTTTTCGATGGGTGTTTTCCCTCATCATTGGGTTTTTTCCCTCTTCATTTGGAATTTTCCCTCTTCGTTTGGAATTTTCCCTCCTCGTTCGGTTTTTTCCCTCTTCATTCGCTTTTTTCCCTTTCCGTTACGTTTTTTCCCTCTTCGTTTGGATTTTTCCCTTTTCGTTCAATTTTTTCCCTCTCGTTGGGTTTTTTCCCCTCTTCGTTTGCATTTTTACCTTTTCGTTGGGTTGTTTCCCTCTTCGTTCGTTTTTTTCCCTTTCCGTTACGTATTTTCCCTCTTCGTTTGGATTTTTCCCTTTTCGTTCATTTTTTTCCCTCTCGTTGTGTTATTTCCCTCTTCGTTTGCATTTTTCCCTTTTCGTTGGGTTGTTTCCCTCTTCATTCGGTTTTTTCCCTCTTCGTTTGGATCTTTCCCTCTTCGTTTGGATTTTACCTCCTCGTTCGCTTTTTTCTCTTTTCGATAAATTTTTTCCCTCGTCCAATTTTAACCCTCTTCATTCGTTTTGTTTCCTTTTCCTTACGTTTTTCCCTCTTGGTTTGGATTTTTCCCTTTTCGTTCAATTTTTTTCACTCTCGTTTCCTTTTCGTTGGGTTTTTTCCCTCTTCATTCGGTTTTTTCCCTCTTCGTTTGGATTTCTCCCTTTTCGTTGGTTTTCTTTCCTTTTTATTCAATTTTTTTCCCCTCTCGTTGGGGTTTTTCCCTCTTCGTTCGGTCTTTTCCCTTTTCGTTGGATTTTTTCCCACTTCATTTGGATTTTACCTTTTCGTTTGCATTTTTCCCTCCTCGTTCGGTTTTTTCCGTTTTCGTTCGGTTTTTTCCCTCTTTGTTCGTTTTTTTCTCTCTTGGTTCGTTTTTTTTTCCACTTTAAGTTACGTTTTCTTCCCTCTTGTTCGTTTTTTCCCTTTTCGTTACTTTTTTCCCCTCTTCGTTTGGATTTTTCCTCTTCGTTTGGATTTTTCCCTTTCGTTCGCTTTTATTCCCTTTTCGTTGGTTTCTTTCCCCTCATCATTGGGTTTTTTTCCCTCTGCATTTGGATTTTTCCCCTCTTCGTTTAGATTTTTCCCTCCTCGTTCGGTTTTTTCCCTCTTCATTCGTTTTTTTCCCTTTTCATTACGTTTTTTCCCGTCTTCGTTTGGATTTTTCCCTTTCGTTCAATTTTTTCCCTCTCGTTCCCTTTTTTCCCCTTTTCGTTGGGTTTTTTCCCTTTTCGTTTGCTTTTTTCCCTCTCGTTGGGTTTTTTTACCTCTTCGTTCGTTTTTTTCCCTTTTCGTTACTTTTTTCTCTTCGTTTGGATTTTTCCCTCTCGTTCGCTTTTTTTCCCTTTTCGTTGGGTTTTTTCCCCTCTTCATTCGGTTTATTCCCTCTTCGTTTGGATTTTTCCCTCCTCGTTCGGTTTTTTCCCTCTTCATTCGTCTTTTTCCCTTTTCGTTACGTTTTTTCCCTCTTCGTTTGGATTTTTCTCTTTTCGTTTAATTTTTTCCCTCTCGTTTCCTTTTTTTTCCCTTTTCGTTGGGTTTTTTCCCTCTTCTTTCGGTTTTTTCCCCTCTTCGTTTGGATTTTTCCCTTTTCGTTGGGTTTTTTCCCTTTTCGTTCAATTTTTTCCCTCTCATTGGGTTTTTCCCTCTTCGTTTGGTTTTTTTTCCTCCTCGTTCGCTTTTATCGCTCGTTCAATTTTTTACCTCTCGCTCGGTTTTTTCCCTCTTCGTTCTTTTTTTTCCCTTTTCGTTACGCTTTTTCCCTCTTCGTTTGCATTTTTTCCCTATCGTTCGTTTTTCCCTTTTCGATGGGTGCTTTCCCTCTTCATTCGGTTTTTTCCCTCTTCGTTTGGATTCTTCCCTCTTCGTTTGGATTTTTCCCTCCTCGTTCGGTTTTTTCCCTCTTTATTCGTTTTTTTTCCCTTTTCGTTACTTTTTTTCCCTCTTCGTTGGGATTTTTTCCCTTTTCGTTCAATTTTTACCCTCACGTTCCCTTTTTTCCTTTTTCGTTGGGTTTTTTCCCTCTTCATTCGTCTTTTTCCCTTTTCGTTACGTTTTTTCCCTCTTCGTTTGGATTTTTCTCTTTTCGTTTAATTTTTTCCCTCTTGTCCCCTTTTTTCCCCTTTTCGTTGGGTTTTTTCCCTCTTCATTCGGTTTTTTCCCTCTTCGTTTGGATTTTTCCCTTTTCGTTGGGTTTTTTCCCTTTTCGTTCAATTTTTTCCCTCTCGTTGGGTTTTTCCCTCTTCGTTTGGTTTTTTTCCTCCTCGTTCGCTTTTTTCCATTTTCTTTTAATTCCTTACCTCTCGTTCGGTTTTTTTCCCTATTCGTTCGTTTTTTTCCCTTTTCGTTACGTTTTTTCCCTCTTCGTTTGCATTTTTCCCTCTCGTTCGTTTTTTTCCCTTTTCGATGGGTGTTTTCCCTCTTCATTCGGTTTTTTCCCTCTTCGTTTGGATTTTTCCCTTTTCGTTTGGATTTTTCCCTCCTCGTTCGCTTTTTTCCCTCTTTATTCGTTTTTTTCCCTTTTCGTTACGTTTTTTCCCTCTTCGTTTGTATTCTTCCCTTTTCGTTCAATTTTTTCCCTCTCGTTCCCTTTTTTCCCTTTTCGTTGGGTTTTTTCCCTCCTTTTTCGGTTTTTTCCCTCTTCGTTTGGGGTTTTGCCTCTTTGTTCGGTTTTTTCCCTTTTCGTTGGATTTTTTCCCTCTTCGTTTGGATTTTTCCCTTTTCGTTCGCTTTTTTCCCTTTTCGTTCGGTTTTTTCCGTTTTGTTGAATTTTTTCCCTCTCGTTCGCTTTTTTTCCCTTTTCGTTGGTTTTTTTCCCTCTTCGTTTGGATTTTTCCCTCTTCGTTGGGTTTTTTCCCTCTTCATTCGGTTTTTTCCCTCATCGTTTAGTTTTTTCCCTCCTCGTTCGGTTTTTTCCCTTTTCGTTCGGTTTTTTCTCTTTTTCTTCAATTTTTTCCCTCTCGTTGGGTTTTCTCGCTCTTCCACCGGATTTTACCCTCTTCGTCGGGTTTTTTCCCCCTTCGTTTCGATTTTTCCCTTTTCCTTACGTTTTTTCCCTTTTCGTTCAATTTTTTCCCTCTGCTTTGTTTTTTTCTCTCTTCTTTCGGTTTTTTCCCTGTTCCTTCGGTTTTCCTCTTTTTGTTCTATTTTTTCCCTCTCGTTGGGTTTTCTGCCTCTACTTTCGTTTTTTTCCCTCTTCCTCTGGTTTTTTCCCTCTTCCTCTGGTTTTTTCCCTCTTCGTTTGGATTTTGCCCTTTTCCTTAGGGTTTTTCCCTTTTCGTTCAATTTTTCCCTCTTCGTTTGGATTTTTCCCTCCTCCTTCTGTTTTTTCCCTTTTCGTTCGGTTTTTTCCCTTTTCGTTCAATTTTTTCCGTCTCGTTCGGCTATTTCCTTCTTCGTTCGTTTTTTTTTTCCATTTTCGTTATGTTTTTTCCCTCTTCGTTTGGATTTTTCCCTTTCGTTACGTTTTTTCCCTCTTCGTTCGTTTTTTTCCCTCTTTGTTCGTATTTTTCCCTTTTCCTTGCTTTTTTTTCCCTCTTCGTTTGGATTTTTCCCTCTTCGTTTGGATTTCTCCCTCCCGTTCGCTTTTTTTCCCTTTTCGTTGGGTTTTTCCCTCCTCATTGGGTTTTTTCCCTCTGCATTTGGATTTTTCCCTCTTCGTTTAGATTTTTCCCTCCTCGTTCGGTTTTTTCCCTCTTCATTCGTTTTTTTCCGTTTTCGTTACGTTTTTTCCCTCTTCGTTTTGATTTTTCCCTTTGCGTTCAATTTTTTCCCTCTCGTTCCCTTTTTTCCCTTTTCGTTGGGTTTTTTCCCTTTTCGTTTGCTTTTTTCCCTCTCGTTGGGTTTTTTCCCTCTTCGTTTGTTTTTTTCCCTTTTCGTTACTTTTTTCCCTCCTCGTTTGGATTTCTCCCTCTCGTTCGCTTTTTTCCCCTTTTTGTTGGGTTTTTTTCCCTCTTCATTCGTTTTTTTCCCTCTTCGTTTGGATTTATCCCTCTTCGTATGGATTTTTCCCTCCTCGTTCGGTTTTTTTCCCTTTTCTTTCGTTTTTTTCCCTTTTTGTTACGTTTTTTCCCTCTTCGTTCGTTTTTTTCCCTTTTCGTTACTTTTTTTCTCTTCGTTTGGATTTTTCCCTCTCGTTCCCTTTTTTCCCTTTTCGTTGGGTTTTTTCCCCTCTTCATTCGGTTTATTCCCTCTTCGTTTGGATTTTTCCCTCCTCGTTCGGTTTTTTCCCTCTTCATTCGTCTTTTTCCCTTTTCGTTAGGTTTTTTCCCTCTTCGTTTGGATGTTTCCCTTTTCGTTCAATTTTTTCCCTCTCGCTCCCTTTTTTCCCTTTTCGTTGGGTTTTTTCCCTCTTCATTCGGTTTTTTCCCTCTTCGTTTGAATTTTTCCCTTTTCGTTGGGTTTGTTCCCTTTTAGTTCAATTTTTTCCTCTCGTTGGGTTTTTCCCTCTTCGTTTGGCTTTTTTCCTCCTCGTTCGCTTTTTTCCATTTTCGTTCAATTTTTTACCTCTCGCTCTGTTTTTTCCCTCTTCGTTCTTTTTTTCCCTTTTCGTTACGCTTTTTCCCTCTTCGTTTGCATTTTTCCCTATCGTTCGTTTTTTCCCTTTTCGATGGGTGCTTTCCCTCTTCATTCGGTTTCTTCCCTCTTCGTTTGGATTCTTCCCTCTTCGTTTGGATTTTTCCCTCCTCGTTCGGTTTTTTCCCTCTTTATTCGTTTTTTTCCCTTTTCGTTACTTTTTTTCCCTCTTCGTTGGGATTTTTCCCTTTTCGTTCAATTTTTACCCTCACGTTCCCTTTTTTCCTTTTTCGTTGGGTTTTTTCCCTCTTCATTCGTCTTTTTCCCTTTTCGTTACGTTTTTTCCCTCTTCGTTTGGATTTTTCTCTTTTCGTTTAATTTTTTCCCTCTTGTCCCCTTTTTTCCCCTTTTCGTTGGGTTTTTTCCCTCTTCATTCGGTTTTTTCCCTCTTCGTTTGGATTTTTCCCTTTTCGTTGGGTTTTTTCCCTTTTCGTTCAATTTTTTCCCTCTCGTTGGGTTTTTCCCTTTTCGTTTGGTTTTTTTCCTCCTCGTTCGCTTTTTTCCATTTTCTTTTAATTCCTTACCTCTCGTTCGGTTTTTTCCCTATTCGTTCGTTTTTTTCCCTTTTCGTTACGTTTTTTCCCTCTTCGTTTGCATTTTTCCCTCTCGTTCGTTTTTTTCCCTTTTCGATGGGTGTTTCCTCTTCATTCGGTTTTTTCCCTCTTCGTTTGGATTTTTCCCTTTTCGTTTGGATTTTTCCCTCCTCGTTCGCTTTTTTCCCTCTTTATTCGTTTTTTCCCCTTTTCGTTACGTTTTTTCCCTCTTCGTTTGTATTTTTTCCTTTTCGTTCAATTTTTTCCCTCTCGTTCCCTTTTTCCCCTTTTCGTTGGGTTTTTCCCTCCTTATTCGCTTTTTTCCCTCTTCGTTTGGGGTTTTGCCTCTTTGTTCGGTTTTTTCCCTTTTCGTTGGATTTTTTCCCTCTTCGTTTGGATTTTTCCCTTTTCGTTACTTTTTTCCCTCCTCGTTTGGATTTTTCCCTCTCGTTCGCTTTTTTCCCCTTTTTGTTGGGTTTTTTTCCCTCTTCATTCGTTTTTTTCCCTCTTCGTTTGGATTTATCCCTCTTCGTATGGATTTTTCCCTCCTCGTTCGGTTTTTTCCCTCTTCATTCGTTTTTTTCCCTTTTTGTTACGTTTTTTCCCTCTTCGTTCGTTTTTTTCCCTTTTCGTTACTTTTTTTCTCTTCGTTTGGATTTTTCCCTCTCGTTCGCTTTTTTCCCTTTTCGTTGGGTTTTTTCCCCTCTTCATTCGGTTTATTCCCTCTTCGTTTGGATTTTTCCCTCCTCGTTCGGTTTTTTCCCTCTTCATTCGTCTTTTTCCCTTTTCGTTACGTTTTTTCCCTCTTCGTTTGGATGTTTCCCTTTTCGTTCAATTTTTTCCCTCTCGCTCCCTTTTTTCCCTTTTGGTTGGTTTTTTCCCTCTTCATTCGGTTTTTTCCCTCTTCGTTTGAATTTTTCCCTTTTCGTTGGGTTTTTTCCCTTTTAGTTCTATTTTTTCCTCTCGTTGGGTTTTTCCCTCTTCGTTTGGCTTTTTTCCTCCTCGTTCGCTTTTTTCCATTTTCGTTCAATTTTTTACCTCTCGCTCGGTTTTTTCCCTCTTCGTTCTTTTTTTCCCTTTTCGTTACGCTTTTTCCCTCTTCGTTTGCATTTTTCCCTATCGTTCGTTTTTTCCCTTTTCGATGGGTGCTTTCCCTCTTCATTCGGTTTTTTCCCTCTTCGTTTGGATTCTTCCCTCTTCGTTTGGATTTTTCCCTCCTCGTTCGGTTTTTTCCCTCTTTATTCGTTTTTTTTCCTTTTCGTTACTTTTTTTCCCTCTTCGTTGGGATTTTTCCCTTTTCGTTCAATTTTTGCCCTCACGTTCCCTTTTTTCCTTTTTCGTTGGGTTTTTTCCCTCTTCGTTTGGGTTTTTTCCATCTTACTTCGGTTTTTTCTCTTTTCTGTGGGTTTTTTTCCCTCTTCGTTTGGATTTTTCCCTTTTCGTTCAATTTTTTCCCTCTCGTTCCCTTTTTTCCTTTTTTGTTGGGCTTTTTCCCTCTTCATTCTGTTTTTTCCCTCTTCGTTTGGGTTTTTTCCCTTTTCGTTCGGTTTTTCCCTTTTGTTGAATTTTTTTCCCTCTCGTTCGCTTTTTTCCCTTTTCGTTGGGTTTTTTTCCCTCTTCGTTTGGATTTTTCCCTCTTCGTAGTGTTTTTTCCCTCTTCATTCGGTTTTTTTCCCTCTTCGTTTAGATTTTTCCCTCCTCGTTCGGTTTTTTTCCCTTTTCGTTCGGTTTTTTCTCTTTTCGTTCAATTTTTTCGCTCTCTTTGGGTTTTCTCCCACTTCCACCGGTTTTTCCCTCTTCGTCGGGTTTTTTCCCCCTTCGTTTGGATTTTTCCCTTTTCGTTACGTTTTTTTCCTTTTCGTTCAATTTTTTCCCTCTCCTTGTGTTTTTTCTCTCTTCTTTCGGTTTTTTCCCTCTTCGTTTGGATTTTTCCCTTTTCGTTGTGTTTTTCCCTTTTCGTTCAATATTTTCCCTCTCGTTCCCTTTTTTCCCTTTTCGTTGGGTTTTTTTCCTTCTTCATTCGGTTTTTTTCCCTCTTCGTTTGGATTTTTTCCTTTTTCGATCACTTTTTTCCCTCTGGTCCCCTTTTTTCCTTTTCGTTGGGTTTTTTTCCCTGTTCATTCGTTTGTTTCCCTCTTCGTTTGGATTTTTCCCTTTTCGTTGTGTTTTTCCCTTTTCGTTCAATTTTTTCCCTCTCGTTCCCTTTTTACCTTTTCGTTGGGTTTTTTTTCCGTCTTCATTCGGTTTTTTCCCTCTTCGTTTGGGTTTTTTCCCTCTTCGTTCGGTTTTTTTCCCTTTTCGTTGGATTTTTTTCCTCTTCGTCTGGTTTTTTTCCGTTTTCGTTTGGATTTTTCCCTCCTCGTTCGCTTTTTTCACTTTTCGTTCGGTTTTTTTCCCTTTTCGTTCAATTTTTTCCCTTTTCGTTAGTTTTTTTTCATTTTTTTCGCTTTTTTCATTGTTTGTTTGGATTTTTCCCTCCTCGTTCGCTTTTTTCCCTTTTCGTTCGGTTTTTTCCCTTTTCGTTCAATTTTTTCCCTTTTCGTTAGGTTTTTTTCATTTATTTTGCTTTTTTCATTGTTTTTGGGATTTTTCTCTTTCCGTTCGCTTTTTTCCCTTTTCGTTCAATTTTTTCCGTCTCGTTGTGTTTTCTCCCTCTTCGATCGGTTTTTCCCCTCTTCGTTCGGTTTTTTCCCTTTTCGTTACGTTTTTTCCCTCTTCGTTTGGATTTTTCCCTTTTCGTTCAATTTTTTCCCTCTCGTTCCCTTTTCGTTGGGTTTTTTCCCTCTTCATTCGCTTTTTTCCCTCTTCGTTTGGATTTTTCCCTCCTCGTTCGGGTTTTTCCCTTTTCGTTCTGTTTGTTCCCTTTTCGTTCAATTTTTTCCCTCTCGTTCGGTTTTTTCCCTCTTCGTTCGTTTTTTTCCGATTTCGTTACGTTTTTTCCCTCTTCGTTTGGATTTTTCCCTTTTCGTTACGTTTTTTCCCTCTTCTTTCGTATTTATTCCTCTTGGTTTGTTTTATTCGCTTTATGTTACGTTTTTTTCCCTCTTCGTTCGTTTTTTCCGTTTTCATTACTTTTTTCCCCTCTTCGTTTGGATTTTTCCCTCTCTTTCGCTGTTTTTCCCTTTTCGTTGGGTTTTTTGCCTCTTCATTCGGGTTTTTTCCCTCTTCGTTTGGATTTTACCCTCTTCGTTTGGATTTTTCCCTCCTTGTTCGGTTTTTCCCCTCTTCACTCCTTTTTTCCCCTTTTTGTTACGGTTTTTCCCTCTTCGTTCGTTCTTTCCCCTTTTCGTTAGGTTTTTTCCCTCTTCGTTTGTATTTTTCCCTTTTTCGTTCGGTTTTTTCCCCTCTTCGTTTGGTTTTTTCCCTCTTCGTTTGTTTTTTTCCCTCTTGGTTTGGATTTTACCCTTTTGGTTCGTTTTTTTCCCTCTTCGTTTGGTTTTTTCCCTTTTCGTTTGGATTTTTCCCTTTTCGTTAGGTTTTTTCCGTTTTTGTTCGCTTTTTTCCCCTCTTGATTGGATTTTCCCCTTTTCTTTCGCTCTTTTCCCTTTTCGTTCAATTTTTTCCGTTTAGTTGGGTTTTCTCCCTCTTCGTTCGGTTTTTCCCTCTTCGTTCGGTTTTTTTCCCTTTTCTTTACGTTTTTTCACTCTTCGTTTGGATTTTTCCCTTTTCGTTCGCTTTTTTCCCTTTTCCTTCGGTTTTTTCCCTTTTCGTTCAATTTTTTCCCTCTCGTACGCTTCTTTTCCCTTTTCGTTGGGTTTTTCCCTCTTCGTTTGGATTTTCCGTTTTCGTTGGGTTTTTTCCCTCTTCATTCGGTTTTTTCCCTCTTCGTTTGGATTTTTCCCTCCTCGTTCGTTTTTTCCGTTTTCGTTACACTTTCGTTCAATTTTTTCCCTCTCCTTGTGTTTTTTCTCCCTTCTTTCGGTTTTTTCCCTCTTCGTTTGGATTTTTCGTCCTCGTTCGCGTTTTTCCCTTTTCCTTCGGTTTTCCCCTTTTTGTTCTATTTTTCCCTTTCGTTGGGTTTTCCTCGCTCTACGTTCGGTTTTTTTCCTCTTCGTCGGGTATTTTCACACTTCGTTTGGATTTTTCCCTTTTCGTTCGGTTTTTTCCCTTTTCGTTCAATTTTTCCCTCATCGTCTGGATTTTTCCCTCCTCGTTCAGTTTTTTTCCCTTTCGTTCGGTTTTTTCCCTTTTCGTTCAATTTTTTCCCTCTCGTTCGGCTATTTTCCTCTTCGTTCGTTTTTTTTCCATTTTCGTTACGTTTTTTCCCTCTTCGTTTGGATTTTTCCCCTTTCGTTACGTTTTTCCCTCTTCGTTTGTTTTTTTCCCTCTTGGTTCGTATTTTTCCCTTTTCGTTACTTTTTTTTCCATCTTCCTTTGGATTTCTCCCTCTCGTTTGCTTTTTTTCCATTTTCGTTGGGTTTTTCCCTCTTCATTGTGTTTTTTCCGTCTTCGTTTGGAATTTTCCTCTTCGTTTGGATTTTTCCCTCCTCGTTCGGTTTTTCCCTCTTCATTCGCTTTTTTCCCTTTCCGTTACGTTTTTTCCCTCTTCGTTTGGATTTTTTCGTGCAATTTTTCCCTCTCGTTGGGTTTTTTCCCTCTTCGATTGCATTTTTTCCTTTTCGTTGGGTTGTTTCCCTCTTCATTTGGTTTTTTCCCTTTTCGTTGGGTTGTTTCCCTCTTCATTCGGTTTTTTCACTCTTCGTTTGGATTTTTCCCTCTTCGTATGGATTTCTCCCTCCTCGTTCGGTTTTTTCCATTTTCTTTCGTTTTTTTTCCCTTTTTGTTAGTTTTTTCCCTCTTCGTTCGTTTTTTACCCTTTTCGTTTTCTCTTTGTTTGGATTTTTCCCTCTCGTTCGCTTTTTTCCCTTTTCGTTGGGTTTTTTCCACTCTTTAGTCGGTTTTTTTCCCTCTTCGTTTGGATTTTTCCCTCTTCATTCGTCTTTTTCCCTTTTCGTTACGTTTTTTCCCTCTTCGTTTGGATTTCTCCCTTTTCGTTCAATTTTTTCCCTCTCGCTCCCTTTTTTCCCTTTTCGTTGGGTTTTTTCCCTATTCATTCGGTTTTTTCCCTTTTCGTTTGGATTTTACCCTTTTCGTTGGGTTTTTTCCCTTTTAGTTCAATTTTTTCCTCTCGTTGGGTTTTTCACTCTTCGTTTGGTTTTTTTCCTCCTCGTTCGCTTTTTTTCATTTTCGTTTAATTTTTTACCTCTCGTTCGGTTTTTTCCCTCTTCGTTCCCTTTTTCCCTTTTTGTTACGTTTTTTCCCTCTTCGTTTGCATTTTCCCTCTCGTTCGTTTTTTCCCTTTTCGATGGGTGTTTTCCCTCTTCATTCGGTTTTTTTTCCCTCTTCGTTTGGATTTTTCCATCCTCGTTCGGTTTTTTCCTCTTTATTCGTTTTTTTTCCCTTTTCGTTACGCTTTTTCCACTCTTTGTTTGGATTTTTCCGTTTTCGTTCAATTTTTTCCCTCTCGTTCCCTTTTTTTCTTTTTCGTTGTGTTTTTTCCCTCTTCGTTTGGGTTTTTTTCCATCTTACTTCGGTTCCTTCCCTTTTCGTTGGATTTTTTCCCTCTTCGTTTTGATTTTTCCCTTTTCGTTCGCTTTTTTCCCTTTTCGTTCGGTTTTTTCCCTTTTCGTTCAATTTATTCCCTCTCGTTCCCTTTTTCCCTTTTCGTTGGGTTTTTTCCCTCTTCGTTTGGGTTTTTTTCAATCTTACTTCGGTTTTTTCCCTTTTCTGTGGGTTTTTTCCCTCTTCGTTTGGATTTTTCCCTCTTCGTTGTGTTCTTTCCCTCTTCATTCGGTTTTTTCCCTCTTCGTTTAGATTTTTCCCTCCTCGTTCGGTTTTTTCCCTTGTCGTTCGGTTTTTTCTCTTTTCGTTCAATTTTTCCCCTCTCTTAGGGTTTTCTCACTCTTCTTTCGGATTTTCCCCTCTTTATTTGGATTTTTCCCTCCTCATTCGCTTTTTTCCTTTTTCCTTCGGTTTTCCCCTTTTTGTTCCATTTTTCCCTCTCGTTGGGTTTTCTCGCTCTACGTTCGGTTTTTTTTCCTCTTCGTCGGGTTTTTTTTTCCTCTTCGTTTGGATTTTTCCCTTTTCATTGGGTTTTTTTCCTTTCCGTTCAATTTTTCCCTCTTCGTTTGGATTTTTCCCTCCTCGTTCAATTTTTCCCTTTTCGTTCGGTTTTTTTCCCTTTTCGTTCAATTTTTTCCCTCTCGTTCGGCTATTTCCCTCTTCGTTCGTTTTTTTACCATTTTCGTTACGTTATTTCCCTCTTCGTTCGTATTTTTCCCTCTTGGTTGTATTTTTCCTTTTCGTTACTTTTTTTCCCTCTTCCTTTGGATTTCTCCCTCTCGTTCGCTTCTTTTCCCTTTTCGTTGGGTTTCTCCCTCTTCATTGGGTTTTTTCCCTCTTCGTTTGGTTTTTTCCCTCCTCGTTCGGTTTTTTCCCTCTTCGTTCGCTTTTTTCCCTTTCCGTTACGTTTTTTCCCTCTTCGTTTGGATTTTTCCCTTCTCGTTCAATTTTTCCCTCTCGTTGGGTTATTTCCCTCTTCGTTTGCATTTTTTCCTTTTTTGTCGGGTTGTTTCCCTCTTCATTCGGTTTTTTCCCTCTTCGTTTGGATTTTTCCCTCTTCGTTTGGATTTTACCCTCCTCGTTCCGTTTTTTCCCTTTTCGATCAATTTTTTCCCTCTTCATTCGGTTTTTTCCCTCTTCGTTTGGGTTTTTTACCTCTTCGTTATGTTTTTTCCCTTTTCGTTGGATTTTTTCCCTCTTCCTTCGGAATTTTCCCTCTTCGTTTGGATTTTTCCCTCCTCGTTCGGTTATTTCCATTTTCTTTCGTTTTTTTCCCTTTTTGTTACGTATTTTCCCTCTTCGTTCGTTTTTTACCCATTTCGTTACTTTTTTTCTCTTCGTTTGGATTTTTCCCCTCGTTCGCTTTTTTTCCCTTTTCGTTACTTTTTTCCCCTCTTTATTCGGTTTTTTCCCTCTTCGTTTGGATTTTTCCCTCCTCGTTCGGTTTTTTCCCTCTTCATTCGTATTTTTCCCTCTTCGTTACGTTTTTCCCTCTTCGTTTGGATTATTCCCTTTTCGTTCAATTTTTTCCCTCTCGCTCCCTTTTTTTCCCTTTTCGTTGGGTTTTATCCCTCTTCATTCGGTTTTTTCCCTCTTCGTTTGGATTTTTCTCTTTTCGTTGGGTTTTTACCCTTTTCGTTCAATTTTTTTCCCTCTCGTTGGGTTTTTCCCTCTTCGTTTGGTTTTTTACCTCCTCGTTCGCTTTTTTCCATTTTCGTTCAATTTTTTACCTCTCGTTCGGTTTTTTCCCTCTTCGTTCGTTTTTTTCCCTTTTCGTTACGTTTTTTCCCTCTTCGTTTGCATTTTTCCCTCTCGTTCGTTTTTTCCCTTTTCGATGGGTGTTTTCCCTCTTCATTCGGTTTTTCCCCCTTCGTTTGGATTTTTCCCTCTTCGTTTGGATTTTTCCATCCTCGTTCGGTTTTTCCCTCTTTATTCGTTTTTTTCCCTTTTCGATACGTTGTTTACCTCTTCGTTTGGATTTTTCCCTTTTCGTTCAATTTTTTCCCTCTCGTTCCCTTTTTTCCTTTTTTGTTGGGTTTTTTCCCTCTTCATTCGGTTTTCTCCCTCTTCGTTTGGGTTTTTTCCATCTTCGTTCGGTTTATTCCCTTTTCGTTCGGGTTTTTCCCTTTTCGTTCGGTTTTTTCTCTTTTGTTGAATTTTTTTCCCTCTCGTTCGGTTTTTTCCCTTTTCGTTGGGTTTTTTCCCTCTTCGTTTGGATTTTTCACTCTTCGTAGTGTTTTTTCCCTCTTCATTCGGTTTTTCCCTCTTCGTTAGATTTTTCCCTCCTCGTTCGGTTTTTTCCCTTTTCGTTCGGTTTTTTCTCTTTTCGTTCAATTTTTTCCCTCTCTTTGGGTTTTCTCCCTCTTCCACCGGTTTTTACCTCTTCGTCGGGTTTTTTCCCCCTTCGTTTGGATTCTTCCCTTTTCGTTACGTTTTTTCCCTTTTCGTTCAATTTTTTCCCTCTCCTTGGGTTTTTTCTCTCTTCTTTCGGTTTTTTTCCCACTTCGTTTGGATTTTTCGTCCTCGTTCGTGTTTTTCCCTTTTCCTTCGGTTTTCCCCTTTCTGTTCTATTTTTCCCTCTCGTTGGTTTTTCTCGCTCTACGTTCGGTTTTTTTCCTCTTCGTCGGATTTTTTCCCTCTTCGTTTGGATTTTTCCCTTTTCGTTGGTTTTTTTCCCTTTTCGTTCAATTTTTCCCTCATCGTCTGGATTTTTCCCTCATCGTTCTGTTTTTTCCCTTTTCGTTCGGTTTTTTCTTTTTTCGTTCAATTTTTTTCCCTCTCGTTCGGCTATTTTCCTCTTCGTTCGTTTGTTTTCCATTTTCGTTACGTTTTTTCCCTCTTCGTTTGGATTTTTCCCTTTCGTTACGTTTTTCCCTCTTCGTTTGTTTTTTTCCCTCTTGGTTCGTATTTTTCCCTTTTCGTTACTTTTTTTCCATCTTCCTTTGGACTTCTCCCTCTCGTTCGCTTTTTTTCCCTTTTCGTTGGGTTTTTCCGTCTTCATTGTTCTTTTTCCTTCTTCGTTTGGATTTTTCCCTCTTCGTATGGATTTCTCCCTCCTCGTTCGGTTTTTTCCATTTTCTTTCGTTTTTTCCCCTTTTTGTTACGTTTTTTCCCTCTTCGTTCGTTTTTTACCCTTTTCGTTTTCTCTTTGTTTGGATTTTTCCCTCTCGTTCGCTTTTTTCCCTTTTCGTTGGGTTTTTTCCACTCTTTAGTCGGTTTTTTCCCCTCTTCGTTTGGATTTTTCCCTCTTCATTCGTCTTTTTCCCTCTTCGTTTGGATTTTTCCCTTTTCGTTCAATTTTTTCCCTCTCGCTCCCTTTTTTCCCTTTTCGTTGGGTTTTTTCCCTATTCATTCGGTTTTTTCCCTTTTCGTTTGGATTTTACCCTTTTCGTTGGGTTTTTTCCCTTTTAGTTCAATTTTTTCCTCTCGTTGGGTTTTTCCCTCTTCATTTGGTTTTTTTCCTCCTCGTTCGCTTTTTTTCATTTTCGTTTAATTTTTTACCTCTCGTTCGGTTTTTTCCCTCTTCGTTCCCTTTTTCCCTTTTTGTTACGTTTTTTCCCTCTTCGTTTGCATTTTTCCCTCTCGTTCGCTTTTTTCCCCTTTTCGTTGGGTTTTTCCCTCTTCATTGTGTTTTTTCCCTCTTCGTTTGGAATTTTCCCTCTTCGTTTGGTTTTTTCCCTCCTCGTTCGGTTTTTTCCCTCTTCATTCGCTTTTTTCCCTTTCCGTTACGTTTTTTTCCCTCTTCGTTTGGATTTTTCCCTTTTCGTTCAATTTTTCCCTCTCGTTTGGTTTTTTCCCTCTTCGATTGCATTTTTCCCTTTTCGTTGGGTTGTTTCCCTCTTCATTTGGTTTTTTCCCTCTTCGTTTGGATTTCTCCCTCTTTGTTTGGATTTTTCCCTCCTCGTTCGCTTTTTAGCCTTTTCGATCAATTTTTTCCCTCTCGTTCGCATTTTTTCCCCTTTTCGTTGGGTTTTTACCCTCTTCACTCGGTTTTTTCCTTCTTCGTTTGGGTTTTTTACCTCTTCGTTAGGTTTTTTCCCTTTTCGTTGGATTTTTTCCCTCTTCGTTTGGTTTTTTTCCCTTTTGTTGAATTCTTCCCTCCCGTTCGCTTTTTTTCCCTTTTCGTTGGGTTTTTTCCCTTTTCGTTCAATCTTTTCCCTCTCGTTCGGTTATTTTCCTCTTCGCTTTTTTCTCTTTTCGTTACATTTTTTCCTTCTTCGTTCGTTTTTCTCCCCTCTTGGTTCGTTTTATCCCTTTATGTTACGTTTTTTCCCTCTTCGTTCGTTTTTTACCCTTTTCGTTAATTTTTTTTCCTCTTCATTTGGATTTTTCCCTCTTCGTTTGGATTTTTCCTTCTCGTTTGCTTTTTTCCCCTTTTTGTTGGCTTTTTTGCCCTCATCATTCGGTTTTTTCCATCTTCGTTTGGATTTTTCCCTTTTATTTCAATTTTTTCCCTCTCGTTCCGTTTTTTCCCCTTTTCGTTGTGTTTTTTCCCTTTTCGTTCAATTTTTTCCCTCTTGTTGGGTTTTTCCCTCTTCGTTTGGTTTTTTTCCTCCTCGTTCACTTTTTTCCATTTTCGTTCAATTTTTTACCTCTCGTTCGGTTTTTTCCCTATTCGTTCGTTTTTTTCCCTTTTCGTTACTTTTTTCCCTCTTCGTTTGCATTTTTCCCTCTGGTTCGTTTTTTTCCCTTTTCGATGGGTGTTTCCCTCTTCATTCGGTTTTTTCCCTCTTCGTTTGGATTTTTCGCTCTTCGTTTGTATTTTTCCCTCCTCGTTCGGTTTTTTCCCTCTTTATTCGTTTTTTTTTTTCTTTTCGTTACGTTTTTTCCCTCTTCGTTTGGATTTTTCCCTTTTCGTTCAATTTTTTCCCTCTTACTGGGTTTTTCCCTCTTCGTTTGGTTTTTTTCCTCCTCGTTCGCTTTTTTCCATTTTCGTTCAATTTTTTACCTCTCGTTCGGTTTTTTCCCTATTCGTTCGTTTTTTTCCCTTTTCGTTACGTTTTTTCCCTCTTCGTTTGCATTTTTCCTCTGGTTCGTTTTTTTCCATTTTCGATGGGTGTTTTCCCTCTTCATTCGGTTTTTTCCCTCTTCATTTGGATTTTTCCCTCTTCGTTTGGATTTTCCCTCCTCGTTCGCTTTTTTCCCTTTTCGATCAATTTTTTCCCTCCTCGTTCAATTTTTTCCCTCTTCACTCGTTTTGTCTCCTTTTCCTCACGTTTTTCCCTCTTCGTTTGCATTTTTCCATTTTCTTTGGGTTGTTTCCCTTTTCATTCGGTTTTTTCCCTCTTCGTTTGGATTTCTCCCTTTTCGTAGGTTTTCTGTCCTTTTTATTCAATTTCTTCCCTCTCGTTGCGTGTTTTGCCTTTTCGTTCAATTTTTTCCCTCCCGTTCGCTTTTTTTCCCTTTTCGTTGGGTTTTTTCCCTCTTCGTTTGGATTTTTCCCTTTTCGTTCGGTTTTTTACCTCTTCATTCGGTTTTTTCCTCTTCGTTTGGATTTCTCGCTTTTCGTTGGTTTTCTGTCCTTTTTATTCAATTTCTTCCCTCTCGTTGCGTGTTTTCCCTTTTCGTTCAATTTTTTCCCTCTCATTCGCTTTTTTTCCCTTTTCGTTGGGTTTTTTTCCCTATTCGTTGCTTTTTTCCCTCTCGTTGGGTTTTTTCCCTCTTCGTTCGTTTTTTTCCCTTTTCGTTACTTTTTTCCCTCCTCGTTTGGATTTTTCCCTCTCGTTCGCTTTTTTCCCCTTTTTGTTGGGTTTTTTTCCCTCTTCATTCGTTTCTTTCCCTCTTCGTTTGCATTTATCCCTCTTCGTATGGATTTTTCCCTCCTCGTTCGGTTTTTTCCCTCTTCATTCGTTTTTTTTCCCTTTTTGTTACGTTTTTTCCCTCTTCGTTGGTTTTTTTCCCTTTTCGTTGCTTTTTTTCTCTTCGTTTGGATTTTTCCCTCTCGTCCGCTTTTTTCCCCTTTCGTTGGGTTTTTTCCCCTCTTCATTCGGTTTATTCATTCTTCGTTTGGATTTTTCCCTCCTCGTTCGGTTTTTTCCCTCTTTATTCGTCTTTTTCCCTTTTCGTAACGTTTTTTCCCTCTTCGTTTGGATTTTTCTCTTTTCGTTTAATTTTTTCCCTCTCGTTCCCTTTTTTTCCCTTTTCGTAGGGTTTTTTCCCCTCTTCTTGCGGTTTTTTCCCTCTTCGTCTGGATTTTTCCCTTTTCGTTGGGATTTTTCGCTTTTCGTTCAATTTTTCCCTCTCGTTGGGTTTTTCCCTCTTCGTTTGGTTTTTTTCCTCCCCGTTCGCTTTTTTCCATTTTCGTTTAATTCTTTACCTCTCGTTCGGTTTTTTCCCTATTCGTTCGTTTTTTTCCCTTTTCGTTACGTTTTTTTCCTCTTCGTTTGCATTTTTTCCTCTCGTTCGTTTTTTTCCCTTTTCGATGGGTGTTTTCACTCTTCATTCGGTTTTTTCCCTCTTTCTTCGTTTGGATTTTTCCCTCCTCGTTCGGTTTTTTCACTCTTCATTCGTTTTTTTCCCTCTTCGTTTTGATTTTTCCCTTTTCGTTCAATTTTTTCCCTCTCGTTCCCTTTTTTCCCTTTTCGTTGGGTTTTTTCCCTTTTCGTTTGCTTTTTTTCCCTCTCGTTGGGTTTTTTCCCTCTTCGTTCGTTTTTTTCCCTTTTCGTTACTTTTTTCCCTCCTCGTTTGGATTTTTCTCTCTCGTTCGCTTTTTTCCCCTTTTTGTTGGGTTTTTTTCCCTCTTCATTCGTTTTTTTCCCTCTTCGTTTGGATTTATCCCTCTTCGTATGGATTTTTCCCTCCTCGTTCGGTTTTTTCCCTCTTCATTCGTTTTTCTCCCTTTTTGTTACGTTTTTTCACTCTTCGTTCGTTTTTTTTCCCTTTTCGTTACTTTTTTTCTCTTCGTTTGGATTTTTCCCTCTCGTCCGGTTTTTTCCCTTTTCGTTGGGTTTTTCCCCTCTTCATTCGGTTTGTTCATTCTTCGTTTGGATTTTTCCCTCCTCGTTCGGTTTTTTCCCTCTTCATTCGTCTTTTTCCCTTTTCGTTACGTTTTTTCCCTCTTCGTTTGGATTTTTCTCTTTTCGTTTAATTTTTTCCGTTGGGTTTTTTCCCCTCTTCATTCGGTTTATTCCCTCTTCGTTTGGATTTTTCCCTCCTCGTTCGGTTTTTTCCCTCTTCATTCGTCTTTTTCCCTTTTCGTTACGTTTTTTCCCTCTTCGTTTGGATTTTTCTGTTTTCGTTTAATTTTTTCCTTCTCGTTCCCTTTTTTTCCCTTTTCGTTGGGTTTTTTTCCCTCTTCTTTCGGTTTTTTCCCTCTTCGTTTGGATTTTTCCCTTTTCGTTGGGTTTGTTCCCTTTTCGTTCAATTTTTTCCCTCTCGTTGGGTTTTTCCCTCTTCGTTTGGTTTTTTTCCTGCTCGTTCGCTTTTTTCCATTTTCGTTTAATCCCTTACCTCTCGTTCGGTTTTTTCCCTATTCGTTCGTTTTTTTCCCTTTTCGTTAAGTTTTTTCCCTCTTCGTTTGCATTTTTCCCTCTCGTTCGTTCTTTCCCCTTTTCGTTACGTTTTTTCCCTCTTCGTTTGTATTTTTCCCTTTTCGTTCAATTTTTTCCCTCTCGTTCCCTTTTTTCCCTTTTCGTTGGGTTTTTTCCCTCTTCATTCGGTTTTTTCCCTCTTCGTTTGGGTTTTTGCCTCTTCGTTCGGTTTTTTCCCTTTTCGTTGGATTTTTTCCCTCTTCGTTTGGATTTTTCCCTTTTCGTTCGCTTTTTTCCCTTTTCTTTAGGTTTTTTCCCTTTTCGTTCGGTTTTTTCCGTTTTGTTGAATTTTTTCCCTCTCGTTCGCTTTTTTTCCCTTTTCGTTGGGTTTTTTCCCTCTTCGTTTGGATTTTTCCTTCTTTTTTAGGGTTTTTCCTCTTCATTCGATTTTTTCCCTCTTCGTTTAGATTTTTCCCTCCTCGTTCGGTTTTTTCCCTTTTCTTTCGGTTTTTTCTCTTTTCGTTCAATTTTTTCCCTCTCGTTGGGTTTTCTGCCTCTTCCACCGGATTTTACCCTCTTCGTCGGGTTTTTCCCTCTTCGTTTGCATTTTTCCCTTTTCTTTGGGTTGTTTCCCTCTTCATTCGGTTTTTTCCCTCTTCGTTTGGATTTCTCCCTTTTCGTTGGTTTTCTGTCCTTTTTATTCAATTTCTTCCCTTTCGTTGCGTGTTTTGCCTTTTCGTTCAATTTTTTCCCTCTCGTTCGCTTTTTTTTCCCTTTTCGTTGGGTTTTTTCCCTCTTCGTTTGGATTTTTCCCTTTTCGTTGGGTTTTTTAGCTCTTCATTCGGTTTTTTTCCCTCTTCGTTTGGATTTCTCCCTTTTCGTTGGTTTTCTGTCCTTTTTATTCAATTTCTTCCCTCTCGTTGCGTGTTTTCCCTTTTCGTTCAATTTTTTCCCTCTCGTTCGCTTTTTTTCCCTTTTCGTTGGGCTTTTTCCCTTTTCGTTGCTTTTTTTCCCTCTCGTTGGGTTTTTTTCCCTCTTCGTTCGTTTTTTTCCCTTTTCGTTACTTTTTTCCCTCCTCGTTTGGATTTTTCCCTCTCGTTCGCTTTTTTCCCCTTTTTGTTGGGTTTTTTTCCCTCTTCATTCGTTTCTTTCCCTCTTCGTTTGCATTTTATCCCTCTTCGTATGGATTTTTCCCTCCTCGTTCGGTTTTTTCCCTCTTCATTCGTTTTTTTCCCTTTTTGTTACGTTTTTTCCCTCTTCGTTCGTTTTTTTTCCCTTTTCGTTACTTTTTTTCTCTTCGTTTGGATTTTTCCCTCTCGTCCGCTTTTTTCCCCTTTCGTTGGGTTCTTTCCCCTCTTCATTCGGTTTAGTCATTCTTCGTTTGGATTTTTCCCTCCTCGTTCGGTTTTTTCCCTCTTCATTCGTCTTTCTCCCTTTTTGTAACGTTTTTTCCCTCTTCGTTTGGATTTTTCTCTTTTCGTTTAATTTTTTCCCTCTCGTTCCCTTTTTTTCCTTTTCGTTGGGTTTTTTCCCCTCTTCTTGCGGTTTTTTCCCTCTTCGTCTGGATTTTTCCCTTTTCGTTGGGTTTTTTCGCTTTTCGTTCAATTTTTCCCTCTCGTTGGGTTTTTCCCTCTTCGTTTGGTTTTTTTTCCTCCTCGTTCGCTTTTTTCCATTCTCTTTTAATTCTTTACCTCTCGTTCGGTTTTTTCCCTATTCGTTCGTTTTTTTTCCTTTTCGTTACGTTTTTTCCCTCTTCGTTTGCATTTTTCCCTCTTCATTCGTTTTTTTCCCTTTTCGTTACGTTTTTTCCCTCTTCGTTTGGATTTTTCCCTTTTCGTTCAATTTTTTCCCTCTCGTTCCCTTTTTTCCCTTTTCGTTGGGTTTTTTCCCTTTTCGTTTGCTTTTTTTCCCACTCGTTGGGTTTTTTTCCTCTTCGTTCGTTTTTTCCCTTTTCGTTACTTTTTTCCCTCCTCGTTTGGATTTTCCCCCCTCGTTCGCATTTTTCCCCTTTTTGTTGGGTTTTTTTCCCTCTTCATTCGTTTTTTTCCCTCTTCGTTTGGATTTATCCCTCTTCGTATGGATTTTTCCCTCCTCGTTCGGTTTTATCCCTCTTCATTCGTTTTTCTCCCTTTTTGTTACGTTTTTTCCCTCTTCGTTCGTTTTTTTCCCTTTTCGTTACTTTTTTTCTCTTCGTTTGGATTTTTCCCTCTCGTCCGGTTTTTTCCCTTTTCGTTGGGTTTTTCCCCTCTTCATTCGGTTTGTTCATTCTTCGTTTGATTTTTCCCTCTTTATTCGTCTTTTTCCCTTTTCGTTACGTTTTTTCCCTCTTCGTTTGGATTTTTCTCTTTTCGTTTAATTTTTTCCCTCTCGTTGGGTTTTTTCCCCTCTTCATTCGGTTTATTCCCTCTTCGTTTGGATTTTTCCCTCCTCGTTCGGTTTTTTCCCTCTTCATTCGTCTTTTTCCCTTTTCGTTACGTTTTTTCCCTTTTCGTTTGGATTTTTCTGTTTTCGTTTAATTTTTTCCCTCTCGTTCCCTTTTTTTTCCCTTTTCGTTGGGTTTTTTCCCTCTTCTTTTGGTTTTTTCCCTCTTCGTTTGGATTTTTCCCTTTTCGTTGGGTTTTTTCCCTTTTCGTTCAATTTTTTCCCTCTCGTTGGGTTTTTCCCTCTTCGTTTGGTTTTTTTTCCTCCTCGTTCGCTTTTTTTCCATTTTCGTTTAATCCTTTACCTCTCGTTCGGTCTTTTCCCTATTCGTTCGTTTTTTTCCCTTTTCGTTACGTTTTTTCCCTCTTCGTTTGCATTTTTCCCTCTCGTTCGTTTTTTCCCCTTTTCGATGGGTGTTTTCCCTCTTCATTCGGTTTTTTCCCTCTTCGTTTTTGGATTTGTCCCTCCTCGTTCGCTTTTTTCCCTCTTTATTCGTTTTTTTCCCCTTTTCGTTACGTTTTTTCCCTCTTCGTTTGTAGTTTTCCCTTTTCGTTCAATTTTTTCCCTCTCGTTCCCTTTTTTCCCTTTTCGTTGGGTTTTTTCCCTCTTCATTCGGTTTTTTCCCTCTTCGTATGGGTTTTTGCCTCTTCGTTCGGTTTTTTCCCTTTTCGTTGGATTTTTTCCCTCTTCGTTTGGATTTTTCCCTTTTCGTTCGCTTTTTTCTCTTTTCGTTCAATTTTTTCCCTCTCGTTGGGTTTTCTGCCTCTTCAACCGGATTTTACCCTCTTTCGTCGGGTTTTTTCCTCCTTCGTTTCGATTTTTCCCTTTTCGTTACGTTTTTTCCCTTTTCGTTCAATTTTTTCCCTCTGCTTTGGTTTTTTCTCTCTTCTTTCGTTTTTTTCCCTCTTCGGTTGCGTTTTTCCCTCCTCGTTCGGTTTTCTCCCTGTTCCTTCGGTTTTCCTCTTTTTGTTCTATTTTTTCCCTCTGTGGTGGTTTTCTCTCTCTACTTTCGTTTTTTTCCCTCTTCGTCTGGTTTTTTCCCTCTTCGTTTGGATTTTTCCCTTTTCCTTAGGTTTTTTCCCT
Organism: Deroplatys truncata; assembly: GCA_030765065.1. Classification (NCBI taxonomy): domain Eukaryota; kingdom Metazoa; phylum Arthropoda; class Insecta; order Mantodea; family Mantidae; genus Deroplatys; species Deroplatys truncata. The sequence continues at coordinate 4,849 of JAUKNL010000737.1, read as the reverse complement.
TTTCGTTCAATTTTTCCCTTTTCGTTTGGATTTTTCCCTCCTCGTTCTTTTTTTCCCTTTTCGTTCGGTTTTTTCCCTTTTCGTTCAATTTTTTCCCTGTCGTTCGGCTATTTCCCTCTTCGTTCGTTTTTTTTCCATTTTCGTTACGTTTTTTCCCTCTTCGTTTGGATTTTTCCCTTTCGTTACGTTTTTTCCCTTTTCGTTCGGTTTTTCCCTTTTCGTTCGGTTTTTTCCCTTTTGTTGAATTTTTCCCTCTCGTTCGCTTTTTTTCTCTTTTCGTTGGGTTTTTTCCCTCTTCGTTTGGATTTTCCCCTCTTCGTTGGGTTTTTTCCCTCTTCATTTGGTTTTTTCCCTCTTCGTTTAGATTTTTCCCTCCTCGTTCGGTTTTTTCTCTGTTCGTTCAATTTTTTCCCTCTCGTTGGGTTTTCTCCCTCTTGCACCGGTGTTTACGCTCTTCGTCGGGTTTTTTCCCCCTTCGTTTGGATTTTTCCCTTTTCGTTACGTTTTGCCCTTTTCGTTCAATTTTTCCCTCTCCTTGGGTTTTTTCTCTCTTCTTTCGGTTATTTCCCCTCGTTGGGTTTTCTTCCTCTACGTTCGTTTTTTCCCCTCTTCGTCGGGTTTTTTCTCTGTTCGTTTGGATTTTTCCCTTTTCGTTGGGTTTTTTCCCTTTTCGATTCAATTTTTCCCTCTTGGTTTGGAATTTACCTCCTCGTTCGGTTTTCTCCCTTTTTGTTCGGTTTTTTCCCTTTTCGTTCAATTTTTTCCCTCTCGTTCGGCTATTTCCCTCTTGGTTCGTTTTTGTCCATTTTCGTTACGTTTTTTCCCTCTTCGTTTGGATTTCTCCCTTTTGTTACGTTTTTTCCCTCTTCGTTCGTTTTTTTTTTCCTCTTGGTTCGTATTTTTCCCTTTTCGTTACTTTTTTTCCCTCTTCGTTGGATTTTTCCCTCTTCGTTTGGATTTCTCCCTCTCGTTCGCTTTTTTTTCCCTTTTCGTTGGGTTTTTCCCTCTTCATTGGGTTTTTTCCCTCTTCATTTGGAATTTTCCCTCTTCGTTTGGATTTTTCCCTCCTCGTTCGGTTTTTTCCCTCTTAATTCGCTTTTTTCCCTTTCCGTTACGTTTTTTCCCTCTTCGTTTGGATTTTTCCCTTTTCGTTCAATTTTTTCCCTCTCGTTGGGTTTTTTCCCTCTTCGTTTGCATTTTTCCCTTTTCGTTGGGTTGATTCCCTCTTCGTTTGGATTTTTCCCTTTTCGTTCATTTTTTCCCCCTCGTTGTGTCATTTCCCTCTTCGTTTGCATTTTTCCCTTTTCGTTGGGTTGCTTCCCTCTTCATTCGGTTTTTTCCCTCTTCGTTTGGATTTCTCCCTCTTCGTTTGGATTTTCCCTCCTCGTTCGCTTTTTTCCTTTTCAATCAATTTTTCCCTCCTCGTTCAATTTTTTCCCTCTTCATTCGTATTGTTTCCTTTTCCTTACGTTTTTCCCTCTTCGTTTGGATTTTTCCCTTTTCGTTCAATTTTTTCACTCTCGTTCCCTTTTCGTTGGGTTTTTTCCCTCTTCATTCGGTTTTTTCCCTCTTCTTTTGGATTTCTCCCTTTTCGTTGGTTTTCTTTCCTTTTTATTCAATTTTTTCCCTCTCGTTGGGTATTTTCCCTCTTCGTTCGGTCTTTTCCCTTTTCGTTGGATTTTTTCCCACTTCGTTTGGATTTTACCTTTTCGTTTGCTTTTTTCCCTTATCGTTCGGTTTTTTCCCTTTTCGTTCGGTTTTTCCGTTTTCGTTAAATTTTTTCCCTCTCGTTCGCTTTTTTTCCCTTTTCGTTGGGTTTTTTCCCTCTTCGTTTGGATTTTTCCCTTTTCGTTGGGTTTTTTTACCTCTTCATTCTGTTTTTTCCCTCTTCGGTTGAATTTTTCCCTCCTCGTTCGGTTTTTTCCGTTTTCGTTCGGTTTTTTCCCTCTTTGTTCGTTTTTTTCTCTCTTGGTTCGTTTTTTTCCCTTTATGTTACGTTTTCTTCCCTCTTGTTCGTTTTTTCCCTTTTCGTTACTTTTCTCCCCTCTTCGTTTGGATTTTTCCTCTTCGTTTCGATTTCTCCCTTTCGTTCGCTTTTATTCCCTTTTCGTTGGATTTTTTCCCTCATCATTGGGTTTTTTCCCTTTGCATTTGGATTTTTCCCTCTTCGTTTGGATTTTTCCCTCCTCGTTCGGTTTTTTCTCTCTTCATTCGTTTTTTTGCCTTTTCGTTACGTTTTTTCCCTCTTCGTTTGGATTTTTCCCTTTTCGTTCAATTTTTTCCCTCTCGTTCCCTTTTTTTCCCTTTTCGTTGGTTTTTTTCCCTTTTCGTTTGCTTTTTTTTCCCTCTCGTTGGGTTTTTTCCCTCTTCGTTCGTTTTTTTCCCTTTTCGTTACTTTTTTCCCTCCTCGTTTGGATTTTTCCCTCTCGTTCGCTTTTATTCCCTTTTTGTTGGTTTTTTTCCCTCATCATTAGGTTTTTTCCCTCTTCTTTGGAATTTTCCCTCTTCGTTTGGAATTTTCCCTCCTCGTTCGGTTTTTTCCCTCTTCATTTGGTTTTTTCCCTTTCCGTATACGTTTTTTCCCTCTTCGTTTGGATTTTTCCCTTTTCGTTCAATTTTTTCCCTCTCGTTGGGTTTTTTCCCTCTTCGTTTGCATTTTTACCTTTTCGTTGGGTTGTTTCCCTCTTCGTTCGTTTTTTTCCCTTTCCGTTACGTTTTTTCCCTCTTCGTTTGGATTTTTTCCTTTTCGTTCATTTTTTTCCCTCTCGTTGAGTTATTTCCCTCTTCGTTTGCATTTTTCCCTTTTCGTTGGGTTGTTTCCCTCTTCATTCGGTTTTTTCCCTCTTCGTTTGGATTTTTCCCTCTTCGTTTGGATTTTCCCTTCTCGTTCGCTTTTTTCCCTTTTCGATCAATTTTTTCCTCCTCGTTCAATTTTAACCCTCTTCATTCGTTTTGTTTCCTTTTCCTTACGTTTTTCCCTCTTGGTTTGGATTTTTCCCTTTTCGTTCAATTTTTTCACTCTCGTTTCCTTTTCGTTGGGTTTTTTCCCTCTTCATTCGGTTTTTTCCCTCTTCGTTTGGATTTCTCCCTTTTCGTTGGTTTTCTTTCCTTTTTATTCAATTTTTTCCCTCTCGTTGGGGTTTTTCCCTCTTCGTTCGGTCTTTTCCCTTTTCGTTGGATTTTTTCCCACTTCGTTTGGATTTTACCTTTTCGTTTGCTTTTTTCCCTTATCGTTCGGTTTTTTCCCTTTTCGTTCGGTTTTTCCCTTTTCGTTAAATTTTTTCCCTCTCGTTCGCTTTTTCCCGTTTCGTTGGGTTTTTTCCCTCTTCGTTTGGATTTTTCCCTTTTCGTTGGGTTTTTTACCTCTTCATTCGGTTTTTTCCCTCTTCGTTTGCATTTTTCCCTCCTCGTTCGGTTTTCTCCGTTTTCGTTCGGTTTTTTCCCTCTTTGTTCGTTTTTTTTCTCTCTTGGTTCGTTTTTTTCCCTTTGTGTTACGTTTTCTTCCCTCTTGTTCGTTTTTTCCCTTTTCGTTACTTTTTTCCCCTCTTCGTTTGGATTTTTCCTCTTCGTTTGGATTTTTCCCTTTCGTTCGCTTTTATTCCCTTTTCGTTGGTTTTTTTCCCTCATCATTGGGTTTTTTTCCCTCTGCATTTGGATTTTTCCCTCTTCGTTTAGATTTTTCCCTCCTCGTTCGGTTTTTTCCCTCTTCATTCGTTTTTTTCCCTTTTCGTTACGTTTTTTCCCTCTTCGTTTGGATTTTTCCCTTTTCGTTCAATTTCTTCCCTCTCGTTCCCTTTTTTCCCTTTTCGTTGGGTTTTTTCCCTTTTCGTTTGCTTTTTTCCCTCTCGTTGGGTTTTTTCCCTCTTCGTTCGTTTTTTTCCCTTTTCGTTACTTTTTTCCCTCCTCGTTTGGATTTTTCCCTCTCGTTCGCTTTTTTCCCCTTTTTGTTGGGTTTGTTTCCCTCTTCATTCGTTTTTTACCCTCTTCGTTTGGATTTATCCCTCTTCGTATGGATTTTTCCCTCCTCGTTCGGCTTTTTCCCTCTTCATTCGTTTTTTCCCTTTTTGTTACGTTTTTTCCCTCTTCGTTCGTTTTTTTCCCTTTTCGTTACTTTTTTTCTCTTCGTTTGGATTTTTCCCTCTCGTTCGCTTTTTTTCCCTTTTCGTTGGGTTTTTTCCCCTCTTCATTCGGTTTATTCCCTCTTCGTTTGGACTTTTCCCTCCTCGTTCGGTTTTTTCCCTCTTCATTCGTCTTTTTCCCTTTTCGTTACGTTTTTTCCCTCTTCGTTTGGATTTTTCTCTTTTCGTTTAATTTTTTCCCTCTCGTTCCCTTTTTTTCCCTTTTCGTTGGGTATTTTCCCTCTTCTTTCGGTTTTTTCCCTCTTCGTTTGGATTTTTCCCCTTTTTGTTGGGTTTTTTCCCTTTTCGTTCAATTTTTTCCCTCTCGTTGGGTTTTTCCCTCTTCGTTTGGTTTTTTTCCTCCTCGTTCGCTTTTTTCCATTTTCGTTTAATTCTATACCTCTCGTTCGGTTTTTTCCCTATTCGTTCGTTTTTTTCCCTTTTCGTTACGTTTTTTCCTTCTTCGTTTGCATTTTCCCCTCTCGTTCGTTTTTTTCCCTTTTCGATGGGTGTTTTCCCTCTTCATTCGGTTTTTTCCCTCTTTCGGTTGGATTTTTCCCTCCTCGTTCGCTTTTTTCCCTCTTTATTCGTTTTTTTCCCTTTTCGTTACGTTTTTTCCCTCTTCGTTTGTATTTTTCCCTTTTCGTTCAATTTTTTCCCTCTCGATCCCTTTTTTCCCTTTTCGTTGGGTTTTTTTCCCTCTTCATTCGGTTTTTTCCCTCTTCGTTTGG